>JAHQIW010006171.1:0-68877 GCA_019055375.1 Parelaphostrongylus tenuis
CCGGCGGGTTGCGGTAAGATACTGACTGCAACGAGTCATATCAAACGCTCAACGACTCCGTCGGTCGATGGAATTAACGACCCCAGCATGAACACCGATGATTTTACATGTGCTATTACTGGATTCAGGTTTGAAAACACTACCATAACCTGATGTTTCCATGATGTTTCCACAGTTGCATTCTTTTAGGGACCGCCTGGCTCGAAGATTGAAGTGGTGTTTGTCAATTATACTGAAAATCTCTCTCTCGATGGATGTGCTTATGCGGGTGTTGAGAATAAAAACATTAGCAGATAAACGTCATACTGGTTACAGGCAAGCACACACTGTTAAGATGCAAATTCTCTAGAAGCTCATCCTTTGAACTTGCTCAGATTCTGTTCCTCGGATTATTTTGGAGCAACTCTAATCTCAACGCACAACATCGTTCCTGTAATTACTTACAGCAGAGTCTACGTGGCAAACACCATTTTAGAGTATCGAATCGGTGACGTTAAAACTAGACTTTATAAAGTGTCTTATAAGCACTTGATGCTAATTGAGATAATTCAGCACCTGGTTCGCAGACCGAAGAGGAGACTACGGTTCGGCCCGGTACGCGAACTAAAAAACCAAAGACAACTACCACGAGAACTAGTAAAAACACGACTACTGAGTCGACACCTACTACCGAATGCGAGGATCATGATGTGTATGTGCCCGTATTAATTTTGGTCTGTGCTCATGAAATACTTCAAACAGCTTTTCAGGTGCGAACATCTGCACGCCACCTTCTGTGAAGATTATGTCGATGACGAGGACATTAGATCTTTGTGCCCCGCTAAGTGCCAACTCTTGCTAACTTCTTCATAATAAAAGCATTCACATAAGTCTTTAAGCACACATATAGACTGAATATGAGCAAAATTATCCACTCCAATAAGAACGATCTTACCAAGTCCATCCTTTGAGGTCGATCATTGATGCCGGGTTAGTCGCAGACTTGTCTGGGAAGATAAGAAGTACTGATCCATTTTTGGTTTTTAAAGCGGGATTCCATGGCGAGTCATTGTGAAGGCCAGATGTGCATTCAACCACTTTAGGGAAGTTGAAAAAGTTGGGGATGAATGCATGGTGCATCCCTAGGAGTTGATCAACGCTGAAAGCTTTATCATTTATTCTTCAATATAGAACGGCTGTTGATGCGATGTAAGATCTGTACGCAGCACTTACAAGAAAAACAGTACTTCTATGTTGAACAGCGACAAATTCTTAAGCCGATCTCATTCGCTTGACAAGAACTTTTCATAGGATTGTTGGTAATCATTCGAAAGCTTGAATTTTTGGCTACAAGTCCACTTCGTAAGTTTTTCAAAATATACTTTCATAATGTTGTAGCATCAAAATAAAATTTTGATTCTCACTCGCCTTTCGCTTTCATCGGTAAATTCGCTGGAAGCACGAAGAGCATATCAGCGTGTAAAGAATTTTCCGCAGTATGAGAATCATGGGCTTCTGCTGATTCGTTGAGGAAAAAATCTAAAGTCTTCTGTTGATTCCTTGAGAAAATCTTTAATAAAAGTAGTACTACTTGCCGCGGTCACGCATAGTGCGGTTAGAACGCTGTCGAGTTACACGGTGGATTAGGCGAATACCTTACTAATAGTTGGTCGCTGGGTGGCTTCCCCTAACGTTTTCCGCAGCTATGAACGTTTTCGGCGGCATTGCTTATCGGCCAACTCACGGTACCTGCTGAGATCGATAGTATCTGGAATATTGTTATTCAACAGGGGATTTTTTCACCACATCGTGCTCGGCAAGAAACTTTGGATTGAAAACGATAGATCGTGATACTATGGAAAATTCTCTACAAGCTGATATGAATTTCGTGCTTTCAGCGATTAATACGCATGATATCAATGAAGGCGAAAGGCGAGTGAAAAATAAAATTTGTTTTCGGATGCTACAGCATTGTAAGAAAGTGTTTTGGAAAAAACGGCAACGGGTTACTGTAGCCAGGAATCAATTTTTCGAATAATTTACTAGCACTCTATGAAATGCTCCTGTCCAGCGAATGAGATCGGGTTCAAAAATTTTCTACCGTCTAACATGTAAGTACCGAGAATTCTCTCGCCTTTAGACGTTACTCATAGGTTACGCTCATTCTTGGTGTAGTATGGTTCCCAAGCTAAACAATTACGACAGCTTTAGTAGGTGATGTCATAGCAATTTGCTGAAAGTTATGTAAATTCTTGGTAGTCCGATTTACCGTCCGTTCAGAGACCTTTGATTACAGGTCAAGTCTATATAAAAGAAAGCCGTGGATATCAAAATACCTCGGTGACTCGGTAAACTATTATAAAGCATATTGTTCATTGAGTGTGTCATACTGGGACGCGAAGTAACGCGGGTAATAGTAATTTGATGTACCAAAAAACAAGGTGATAACCTAAGAAGTCGTTACATTTCCTCCTCCAGCACTCTTTTAGCATCAATCAATGAGCGTCTTAGGAAGTACCTCAGCTACACTGTTCGTGATTGTAAAAAAAATCATCAAAAATTGCTGTTCCCACGACTTTCATGTAGGATGATGAAGTTTTTTTGAGCAGCAGAGTGAGTATCTTTCACCAGAGAATTCGCCCTCTAGATGGATCTTTTTCTTTTTGTCGAAAAGATATATTTAGGCTGTTAGTGCGATGAAAAGAAACGTTTTACTACAAGCCAAAAACTTCTATATTTAGTCACCTACGCCGCTTAGCTCAAAAATCGGCCATTTGTAAGAATTCTTCTTAAACACATCAAAATCTTTGTACCTGACAGCGCTTGTTTATGCTCCGAATATAAGTCGAGTCAAGATGTTCATGTGGTGGCACATTTCTGCAACTTGATTGTGATGCTCAACTTCACTTGAAATAATGTGAAACATAATCTTTCAGGCTAGCACGGGTTCAAATTCAAGAAGAAAATAATGTTCTGTAAAAATTTTCCAGTTAGGAGGCACAAAAGTATTAAATGCTCATAATTGTCACAATGTTGTCCGAATAGACTTTTGTTCGTGGATATCAATTGTATCATTTGTGCTCTCAGTGAACGTCTAGTGGGCTGAGCAAACGCCCATGGAGTGCTCATTTGTCCTAGTCTTGTGCGACAGTATTCCAGTGTTTCCACTGGCTCCAGGATTTCATCGAACTTGAATATCTTACCCGGATTTCCCCTGAAGTTCCGACCTTTGGGCCAATGGTCATCGTGCACTGAATCTTCGGTATCTTGAAGTATTTGGAAGAGTCGTCATTACATAGTTGAGACAGACCGAAACATATGATTTCTTTCCTTACATATGTGGAGCGGAACACTCTCTCAATTGTCTTATGTGACTTTTTTCTCTAAGAGAATCCGCTCAGTCTGACACTCATACGGTCAACGTTTATATTGAGCATACAGATTCGTGAAGTACCATGTTATGCTTTCAATCCTCATAGTAGACTGGGGTATTGCACTATCACATTTTTTGAAACAAATCTATAGTGTTCAAGACGCTGTCGTGAATACAATCTCTAAAGTCTATCGGAGCGAAATACTCCGTAGAATTTTTTCACGGCTATTTAGATGGCGTCAATTTCGTCCGTCGTCATTATATAATATAAGCACATGGGAAACGATATTCACAAGGCAATAGTTTTCTAATCGTAAGCTTCTGAACTGGATTGTTAGTTTCAAACATTCCTAACCTTAATGGTTAGAATAAAAACGACAAAAGAGTCAATGCTCCATTACTCTTTCCCTTGCATTTTCTGACGGATTGTCTTTTGCGATGCAAAAAATCATCGGTGAGAAATTGAAAGCAGTACGACAACGTGGTACTTGGACACCTTCTTCAAATCTTTAGCAGACTGATTAGATAAGAATTTGAGTGTGTTTATAAAAGCTATTTGTCACCTCAAATTCTTGTGCGGTTGCATATAGTTTTGAGAGCTCGCGGTGCTTTCAGCAGAGTCGATTGATCAAAAGTAATTCTTGAAAAAAACCCTACACCGAACTTCTTATAGACCTTGGATTTCATCGAAGTTCTCTATTTCTTGCTGGACACGCACGAGATTGTTAACATGAATTATTTAGTAGAACAATTTTTTGAGTTTTTACACTTTCGCTTTCTTCGGACTTTGGAAGAGTAAAATTGACACGCAGCTTATTTAGTGGTTCACATTCGTAACTATGGCAGAAAATCTTAATAGTTAACGAAAATGGGTGGACCAATTTGCGGGCGTATCAACACATAATCATTAAACTTAAAATTGAACCAAATAATCCACTAGGCGGGTGGAAGGCACAAATACATAACGGGGAAAATTTCAAGACAGAAATTACCATCTTTGCAAAAGAATGTAAAATTTCTCGGCGTAAAGATCTGAACTGAGCATATTGCTCGCCTTACATAAGAGTGTGTGCTGCTGATCCAAGTAAAAACTGAGGATCTACAAGAAAGAAAACGGAAAACGGTGTGTTTAAAAGGAGTTATTTACTACAGAAATCAAAAATTTGACATATCTTCAACCCAATTACCTTAAACCTCACCATTATCAATCAGTAATGGTTCTGTATGATTGAGTTAACACTACGAGGTTTCTTAGCAGATTTAGTCTGTTAACGTTGAAACGTCTACGTCTTCTTCAGAGTCAATGATTCAGATCGATTGTACACAGGTGTTTGCCTTCGTTGTGGGTTTTGTCTTCGTCTTGCAGTCTTCGTCAATGAGCCATCGTATTTATGAAAAACTCCACTCAGTAACTGTCCTTATGTACGGGATGGCTCGTATGCTAATCACCCGCTGTGCTTTGTTTTTCACAGTAATCCTCTAGTACTTTTTACTTGGACAGTTCCATTCTGAAGGCTGTATAGATATATGCTATATCACTTGTTGTTCCATGAAAACGAGCTTTCTGATGAGTTGAAAGCCAGGCAAAATACATGTGTAAAAATCAAGTCTTTGACAGAATTTTTTGCGGCGAAATTTTTTTACAACCTGATATTTTTCATCAGTAAAATGTACTATGAAAATTTTTTCACTTAACAATCTAGTATCAGTATTGTAATTTTCTAAGCTATCTATTGATTGAAAACACTAACAAAATACGAAAATTTGTTCAATAACAAATAGACCCACTGATGTTGAGTTGACATGCAAAATTTTAACGCCAAGCGGGACTCGAACCCACATTTCACCTTTTCCGGAGGCGGTTGCAATTGATTGAGCGTGCATGCCCGAGAAGAGTGAAATGCGGGTTTGAGTCCTGCCCATCGTCAACATTTGTAACATCATAACATTGTTAGCAAACGACCAAATTGAAAGAAGAATTCTGTTAAATAAAACGTGGAAAAATGTTCCTTTTTGTAAAAAAAAAGTAGTTTCTTCCTCAGTTGACTTGAATTTGTATTGGGACGTGCGTCAGTCTCCGTAGCCGTCGAATCGGGGAGGCACAAATAGAGGTGAAATTATCCCTCACCGTCCGCAAAAAAACATACATATAAATGCAATATAAATACAGTTGTTGTCACTAATATTATTGTACTATCGATAAAACTATCACTATTCTTATTGTCCTTTTTTCCTGAGTCTTACTACTTCAAATGATTTTCGAAGAGCTACCCGCGGCATACTCACTGTTCATTTTCAGACCAGATGATGTAAACGTCGCTGTACTACTGCAGAGTAAACTGCATGAGGGAAATCATAAAAAGTTTGTGATAATATTGGTGTGGCTCGATATGACACACAATGATTCTCATAGTAAAGAATCTCTAAACGGTTCTACAGTATTTTCTTCGGGGAATAATATGTGCTGCTATTGTGGCGGTTTATAGAAAATCGATGAGGGTCAGTTAATGTATAGGATTATCCATCGATGAAAATATTAGAAAACCTTTAATTGTTGGATTGTTGAGAACCGTTTATGATGGCGAAGTCATATGCAACTTACGTATCTCTTAAAAACCACTCCAATGGAATTAACCATATCAACGAATGCGCACAATGATTCTTCTTCCAAATAATTGCATATCTCACAATGAAGCTCTTATGTATACTTACTTCGACAATGTTGACTGCTTATTACGTACTTAACGACCATGAAAAAGTGTTTGACAGTGTCGAAACCAATGTTGTTTTATCAGCACACTTTGACTAGGGTGTGGGTCCGTCCTATGTAGAACTCCGTCATACTTTTACCTAATTGGACCCAAAAATACAAATTTTCCATCAAATCCTCGTCATACTCACTGGAAAAGCGGATCGACAAAGCGATACGACATCTCGAAAGCTGCTCACTGCCAAAGCGCGTGGATATTGGAGGCCTCGGTAGGAACGAGAAGTGTATACGTAATGATGGAATCTTCCAATCAAATCTTTATTTTGCGGATGACATCATTTTTTCCAAAATCCAGTGGAACACAAACGCTGTTAGCGAACTCAACGAAGGAGAAAAAGGATCTGAATACACATAAGCAAAGCGAGATCCCAATTAATGAAGAGTTCATGATACGATGGTGAACACATCTGAAGTGGATGGTTCTAAAGAAGCCATCCACCAGATAGTAACCTCAAACTCCCTGCTAATCTTTCTAATCTCACAGTCCTTCCACTGCTATGTTACACCGCACAGACATAGGCTGATATTACAAAAACGTCAAGAAATCGATGCACCACTGACAGGGTGCTTCAACAACGTCATCTCAAACTTAGGTCGGTGCTCACAAGGTTAGCCTGCTTACGCAGCTCAGATCTTCGAAACCTAACCCACCTTCGCGAACCAGTATGCGTCGGTAGGAAAACACGGATGTGCTGGTTATGTAATAGGAAGAACAGACGACAGATGGAGAAATAACTGTATAGTGGACTGCGCAAGCATACACCAATGCTCGAGGAAACATATCTATGTTGGGCGGATGTGTCCGTAGGAAAAGATTGAACGGCTGTATCACAGTTCTCGATGTTTTACGGATCACCTTATGGGACTCACGCTAGCCACCATGATCAAATTGAACCAATGTGAAGCGGACCTTCGCGAGAAGAAGAAACGATTAGAAAATGTGCTGCTATCCGATCAACTCATAAACACGTGCCGTCTAACATTCGATATTCTGTGTAATTGAGTGAATAGCATGAAGGTAATAGGAGCAAATTAAGTCAGCCAACGTTTCAACGTTCTCGTATTTTTCAGAGCCGATGATTTGAGCGAATTTCCACAAATGTTCGCTCTAGTTGTGATCTTCGCCTTCGTTTCGTTCAAGGTGAATCTTCTCCAGTGGAGCACCGTTCAAATGTAGAAACCCCTATCGACAATGTCTTTCAATACAGAATCGTTAGTGATCTTAGTGGATTGTTCGTTGACAATATTTCTCATACTATTTTTGTACTTTTGTACATTGTTTTCAGCGGACATTCAGTGTAATACAGCAACCGACCTGTATACAAGAGCTTTGCCAGCGCTTTTTTCTCATTTGAGCTGGTGCTTTAACAAGGAAGACTCAACTCAAACGACAATGAAGAACCTAACGAGGACAAACGATTTAACATCGACTTGAAATTATCGACACTGAAGAAGCTGATGATGTCGAAGTCTTTATCGAATAAATTTCTTCAACAATTTTGTGTTATTTGCTTAATCAACAAATAATAAGTGGTCGATTGGTAATGTCGTTATCGAAGATAAGTCGATTCTTCAAATTATTCAGGATAGTGTTCACTTTTCTTGGGCACTGTAACTATTGTCAGCCATGATAATACCAAAAACCTTTTAAAAAGAGGTCAGCGTGCAATGGTTGCTTTGCTTTTGGTCTAAAAGCTCCCTTATTGGACTAAGAGCATCAAAAAATGAGTAGATGCCATGGGAAGAAGGTAATCTTATTTTCTGTGAAAATGTTTATCTTATACACGGAGAAAATTTTTGCTGCCCAAATGAATCATTACATTCTCGTTCGCTTCAGTGTATTCTTCCTCAATGAGTTGTGTTTATCACGAATTACCGCTACTGCGTCATTCTTCGCTGACCTAATTTGATAATCTAAACAATTCCCATTACTGTAGCAAATGCGCTATCATCGACAACAACTGTGACTAATCATATGTATAGTCGTTATGTGTAAGCTTGTAATAATACCGTCTACTTTGCAATGATAAGATACGATAAAATTGTCCTGTGAAAAACGAAATGTTCATCAACAATTGCCCCTTGCAGGTATTGATGAGGGCCCACTCGAGAATTGACTAACGAAATCGAAAACCACGACGAAGACGAACGACTGTGGACATCGACCAGAATCAGAGGCTCTGAAGAAGACAAAGGTGTTGATAAATCGGCCGGATAAAGTTTGTTCATCTTCCTCTTGCATGCTTATTCCATGAAAATAAGTTATTGTGACTGATCAGATCCATCATATGCCTTGCAATCATTTTTGAGCCACGCATGTCAGTGGTCTGTCAGTGAGGCTGACTTATAGAGCCCGATACACGTGTTTCGATCATGCGATCTTGTCAGTCGGGCAGTTACCCTTTGTCGTCTTTTGCTAATCTCTGTGGGTGCTCCAGTCCACAAGATCGAAACACGTGCATCGGGCTCTATAAGTCAGCCCTCACTGACAGACCACTGACATGCGTGGCTCAAAAATGATTGCAAGGCATATTGCATTTTGAGCTCTGGTCTTAAGAAAACACTCGGAACGAATGTTATGATATATTGAGTATACTAGCCCGAGCAATCGAGTATACAACACTCTGTGTTTGGTGAGTTTTTCAATGGACATTAAGTGTAAAGCGTTCGTCGTCCCTAACTCTTAGTGTGGGACTGGAACACCCACAGAGATTAGCAAAAGACGAGAAAGGTAACTGCCCGATTGACGAGATCGCAAGAGTGAAACACATGTATTGGGTTCTATAAGTCAGCCCTCAGACATGTCATTACTGATTGCTGGGGAGAGTAATCAGCAGAAAACACTCACCTCGGTACAGCTACAAGATCAATTTCGTTCCTACAACACTTACAAATGCAGCAGCCTTCAAGCATAGTGATCTCTTAAGTCTCGTTTTGCTTTAAAACTCTCTTCTCATATATTTTTGATCACAACCGTGTTTCGTTGGGATTTCCTTTCAATAATTTTTACTATTTTCGCAAATCTGAATCATGAAATTGTCTAACTATTTAGAATCATTTTATTTGTTGAGATTTAATGGAATTTCTTCGTTCAGTACCATTTTCAACGATCAGCACGATCGTTATAGTATTTCGATGGATTGAACTCGTCCTTTCAAATGCAAGGAATTGTAGCTGCTATTCCATTCGTCATTAAATTCTCTAGAGTACAATCAATACATACGAATCTAAGGATTGTCATCAACAGTCTCCTTATATCGTGTCTGACTGCATCAGTGATTAGAACGATTCTAGCCATTCAAGGACTCTATATTCCGTTAGAGCTACGACTTCCTAATATTGAATTGTCATTAGCAATGTTTCGCTACGGGGCAGTGTATGCAGGTATGAGATAACTTCTGATCATTGTGGCAACGTTCTTTTAGATTTAATCGGTGATGTTTCCACAATTACAATCCTACTCGATCCATATTCAAAATTGCCATGCTGACTCCGTGTCCTATCAACGCTTGTATCACGATCAAGGTGCGAGTGCGTGCTACATAAAACTTATCAGACTGCCATGAGAAGTGCACCACGAAAACACAGCTCTTTCATCGACTTCTTGACATGCCCATTGGAAGGAGTTCGACAATGCAATACGATATCTTCAAAGCTGTTCACCGTCTTAGCGCAGTGGATAATGAAGTACCTTGATTGGGTCAAGAAGACCATACGCATTGATGGAATATTCCTGTCAAATGTTCGTTTGCGAATGACATAGTAATTCTCTCAAAAGCATAGTGAAACAGGGATGATGATCAAGGTACTCAACAAAGCGGCAAAGAAGATCGGACATTGCATAAATCGCGCAAAGTCTCAGTTCATGCCACTAAATATGGAGAGCAACATGAAGGAGGAACTTGATGGACGATGGAGACCAGCATGGACCATATTTGGGCCTCTCGAAGAAGTTACCGGAAAATTTCGCATAACTATCAGATACTGCATCATTGATAACAAGTTTCAACTTTATACAGAACTTTGAGACTATATACGTCGATAGCAATATGTACGCAGTAAGTAGTCATTAGTGATGCTATTTTCTACAAAACGTGCTAGACGATTAGACAAGTATGTATTGGAGATAATGGCCTGTAAAAATAGTACTAATTCTATGCGACTTGAGCAAATTTCTTTCTCTTAAATATTTCCATAGTTTAGACGATGTTCAGAGGAATTGAGCTGCTTTAGAGCGAGTTTCATTACCAAAATGCGTCTACTTACTGATATTACAAGCAAGGCGATTCCTTCTGGTAAAAATCATGAGTATTTTTTCTTCATTCACGCTGATGAAGTCAATGGGTGAATTTTGAGGAGCATTCGTTTTTGAAGAAATACGTCTTATGATAGTAGATTTTTCACAAGCCGCAATCAACTCTGTACACTTGCACAACCAATCTCGTAAAGATTGGCTGTATAGTGACGAAGCCATTGTACGAAGCGTGCAAGCCTCACATCTTGAAAACTTTGGTATTTTCACTGCTTTTTTTTTCGTAGTGCTCAGATGTTTCATTTATACCTATGCGAATGGAGTGGTGAGCAAGAAGTACGGCCCCAGACGGAAGTCGAACCGGCGTTTCATCCATACCGGAGACACGTGCTACCACTGCACTACCCAGGCACATTTGCTTCACCACTCGTTCTCCAACATCTCCATAGGACATCAGATAATCTTTTAAATCCTTTGAACTAGCCACAAACACACACACACACACACACACACACACACACACACACACACACACACACACACAACACAAACACACACACACACACACACACACACACACACACACACGCCGAAACGGAGATTCTCGTCGATAAAACTTAGTGTATTGTCACTGCGCTGACTGAGAAGGTTCATATATCATGAATTCGATGTTCCATGGAATTCATATATCACCTGAAGCGCACTGTGCCTTTAGATTCTGTGGAGGATTGTTCTCAACTCGTTTACGTTTATGTTCCGTTTTTTTGAGACGTCGCTTAGAACAGTATAACCTGACAATATTCGACAATACTGAGAACTATTTTGAGAATATTGAAGGGTCTTTTATGGCACTTGTAAGTGATACACACGTTTCCGGCATCTCAGCCTTCTCAGCAGCTCGCTGTCTTTCGTTTGAGCAAGTCCATTGTACGAGAATATACCTCCTGCATATGAAGGACTTGTCAACGGAAATTTTGCGCTGTACGCGCAAGGTGAAAAGCTCACTTCAGGTAGAACTAATATATTCCTAACAAGGAAACAAATCCTCTCACTGAATGAAGACTTTTTGTAAAGTGCTAGCAATCATTCGAAAGTTTGAATCTCTGGGTACTGAGCTACCTAGCCCTCTATGTAAAGACCATTTTAGAACAGTGTAACAGTAGCAATGAAAATTATATCTTCCATTTGACGCTTGCCTTAAATATCTGCCTCATATGCTTTGCATATTCTACAAGGCTTCTTTATATTAACTTATTTAGATATATGTTGGTCGTTTTCTATTTCATCTTTTGCTTCGAAGTTCACATTCGCGGTTTCAACATTCTTCCTGTTAGATTATTGTTAACGACCTTCTATAACAAGTGCAGTTACACTTGCGAGAGAAACTACCACTAAAAATAGTACGTTTTTTTTGTTTGAACAGCGTATTTTCCGTTGACGTATGTGTACATAGTGCCGAAAAACAGCAGTCGTCAAGTTTGATGATTAATTGCTTGCCAGTGCTTAACATTTGACCCATGTATTTGTCTCACATATTACAATACTACTAACAATTTGAAATTACACCTTTATTTTTCAAAATGTTCTTGAACATATTGATCCTGTGCCAATGTGATTCAGACGCGAACATGAGCAACATGTAGAAGTGAGAACTGGAAAATTTATCTGAAGGAAATCAGTGCCTTCAAACAAAAAAACAATAAAGGAATGCATTTACAGATATAATGACCATGAGCATCTGCGCAGATCACACTAGAGCGCTGAAAATGCTATAGCATTTAGTATGAGATCTAGTATTCGGCATAGACGCAAGAAATAGGAAAGCAGGAAAAAGACCATCGTATGTTCAACGTCAATAGCAGTCACGTTTCATAGAGCATAAGTCATATTTTACCGAATATTCGATTTATGAAGACGTTATATGTCATATCAATATGTTTACATTCGATGGGAATGAAAACGCAGTGTTCCCAGCCAAATATATAGTCAGTAACACAGATGGAGCAAGAGGATGAATGACAAGTTGGACATGCGAGTGTGGGTGATTGAGAAAGCAGCGACAATGAGACTTATAAGACAAAAACTCAGTAAATACTTTAATATCGCTATCGCGAAACTGCGACACGGTTAAGAACCCGGCTGATGAGTATTTTTTATGTACAGCTGTATTTATGGTGATGAATGAAGTCTCAAAGCCACTCTTGCAAACACTGCTGCCAGAACTTCCGTCTCTTCAGCTGTGATACCTGTTAATTTCCTAAAAAAGTTGTCAGAGTGTTGTATAATTCTACGGCGCTGTTGTGACACAGCATGTAATAGCAAACAGCCAGCTCTTTTATGCTGTACTGATACACTAAAATTCGAACTATGTAACATTTTTTGTGTGAGGACTAAAAGCTGTTGCAACGATTCGCTAGTGCAAAATAAAACATCAGTTTCCTCATGTTACCACTCAGCTTATTCACCGCATATTTAAATTGTTAAGACTGTCCCAACGGAGCTTCGCATCTTTTTCGTAATCACATGGTAATTTAGGCAACGGAGATGGTCCATGACCTTAGAGAGCAAATGATATCGCAGAGGTTCGAAGACCTTAGACAGAAATGGTCCAAGTGGCGAGGGCGGCAGCCAGCTGCTACCGACCTCAACAATCAGTTAGATCGCCGGGAGTCGTCCGAACGGTCGTCTTGACGCCACCCGGACCAACTCACCTCGAATCGTAATCGATCCGTTATTGCTGTCTTCACACAATGGTCTAATATTTAAAGGATGGATGTATCTTCGAGCATAGCGATGATTTGGGCGGCTGATAGAAGCAAATGGAGGTTTAAAGATTTTTTTGTCTTAAGTTAACTCTACTAATCAGTTGACGAATCTTCTTTTCGAACATAATGATGAATGATGACCGGAAAAAGGAAGTGAACGCTTAAAATGAGAGAAGAGTGTGCCGGAAAACAGAAAATTATGAATCTGAACTATTCACATTGGTCAATAAGTTTTATTATTTTCTTGTATCGCAAGTTGACTCTAATAGCCAATTGATCGACTCCATAAGTGTATCGGGCTCTATAAGTTGCTCTGTAAAAGACCACATACGCGTCTGAAAAAAATGAATATTAGGTATATTGAAATCTAAGCGTGGTCTTAAGAAAACACTCGCAACGAAAGGTATGATATACTAACGATACCAGCCAACAGCAATCGAGTGTAAAACACTGCCGTCCTAGTAATTTATTTGACATGACGGCACGTGTAAATTGATCATCATAGCCTATTCTATGTAGAGAGAGAGGGACACCTTCGAGAGGACTGGCTAAGGTGAAGGGTACTGTCTAAATGACGAGGCTGTCAAGGCCGGAACACGTGTACAAGCTCTGCAAGTTGTTCATAAAGGGCCACGTGACGCGTTGGCTCAGAAGCCATTAACAGAGCTTTACATATATATAATATATATGTATATATAATATATATATATATGCCTAGACACTTTATTGATCCGTCTTCACAGTGCTTTTTCTTTTCACTGTGCAAATGCCAGTAATTCTGGCAATCAGTTCGTTCACTCATCTTCTTTTGAACGTCATAGAGTACTGGTTGAGCGAGTTTCCTTGCAATATCGAGGATAGATTGGTAGTGGCTTTCCATAAGGTGTTTTGTTGACAGCCGAAGAGAGTTGCGGGTGAAGCACGACTCGACGTGCGCCTTGTCGAGCAACACAGCCACTCAACTACGGCGCCTCTTTATTATATATATATATATATTTCTCATGAAGCCTTTTACGAAATGGAAGATGGAAGATTTATGGAAGATCAATGGAAGATTTATTAGCGTTAACGTGAGATCAATGCATAACTGAAGATTTTATTTTCTTTAATTCTTTCCCGAATTCTCTGATTCTCGATTTTTTGGTATTATATTTGAAATTGGTGGTGAATTCCACATTCCTTCGATAACTGATATTACCTCACCCAATTAAGAGGCCAAAGGTTGATGTACTTGGACAGTTCCACTCTATGATACCTACCTTTGTCATCGAAAATTGCACTCATGGAACATAACAACGGCGGAACTCTTTTGGAGTTTGCTTTATAGGCTGTTTCACTTTCCTCTAAGTTCTTAAGTGCTCTTAAAGTTCAAGTTCCGTGTAGAGTGACGGTTGAGAACGCTGTGCAAAGCGTGCATGCTCGCTGGTTCGAGCTCGAATTGAGTTGAAAAAGCATTCTATCTGTTGACATTCTACTAGGAGATTCATAGAGAAAAGGCCTTTCCATTTTGTAAAGGTGTACGAATTTTGGTGATGCGAACCTAGGAACGCTTATATGCATATGTGTCGGGATTCTAAAATGAATCAGTTGTACTACAACGTTTAGTGGCAGTCATGAAGAATACAATGTTCTACTTTTTTCAAAAAACTCCTTTTGCTTGAAAGCTTTTCAATGGGTTTTCAGTATTCACTCAAAAGCCAAAATTCTAAAAAATCCAGTAATATGCTTCTCAGGTTTTTTCTGGTTATAAGAGAACAAATGATAAATTGATCCCATTGGCTGGGCAGAAACTTTTCTTGGGAATGTTAGGTATCATTGAAAAGCTTAGATTTCTGGCCATAGTTAAACCTCTACTGTTTTCCAAAGCACGCCTTTGCAGCGGTGTAGCATTCGAGGTAAAATCATGTTTCATAAAACCACGTGTTTTTTTCTCTTATCTTGCTTATATTTCGCTGAACGAAACTCCTTCCTCGGTGTGCAAGTGGTCAGACTATACCGTCAGTTTCAGAAAAGCTCAGAAATGCCTCGCTTTTCAGAAAGCACCTCTGATCTTTCTATTTCTTTGGTCATTTGATTTCTGCTTTGAAACGCGTCAACCATAGCTTTTTCTCTACACTATCAGTGATCATCTGATAACCGTAATATCTTCTGATTCTGGTGATGTGCTCATTTCCTGGAAATACGGCTTGGCAGGAAAAGTAAGACCAAGTTATACATTTTTGGTAAGTTTATTTACAGGCCACTCGACATGGCGAGGGCAGTGGCAGGGAACGTGGCGAGGGCTGGGCGAGGCGGGACGATCGATGTTGTTATTCAATTGAGAACTTTTCTCCATTTTGAAAAAAACTTTAGATAAAGCAACTGACTAAGATACTACGAAAATTTCTCTACGCACTGATATGCTTTTCGGCTCCCAGCGAATTATACGCGCGATAAAATGAAGGTAAAAGGCGAATGTAATACATAACTTTTGATTTGAATGCTACAGCGTTATGTAAACGTGTTATAAAAAGTCGGCGATGGGGCTGTAGCCTCACGTTTCAGCTTTCCAATGCTTATTAACACTCCTATGAAAAGTTCCTCTTCAGCGAATGAGATCGGTTTTTTATTTGCTCCCTCCTAATCAGAAAGAACCACTTCTCTTTTTTTTTCATAAAAACCCTTCAACAGCTCGATAGCACTCAAAATTAGATTATGTTTCACAAGCGTTGGTGAGGATTTCGATAAAGTGATAATACATGACCTCTGTTTTGAATCAAATCTATAACAAGCGCAGCAAATGAATGATTATTATTAGACGGCGAAATAAGTGGAAGAAACGCTGAATTCTGTACTTTGAACGAGGATGATTTCTCAATGTGCACAAAAATGACACATTTAGCGATGAATTAAAACGTTTCCAATTGAAAAACACTTCACTCTCCATTAGCTTGATCAAATGGCCCATAGCTGGTTTTAGGGCTGTCATAAGAATTTTTTGTGACAGAATGTATGTCGAAGGACTTTTCGTCTTGGGAAATCCACAAAGATTCAGAATCCACTCAAAAGTGACATTGAGGAAATCTCTATAACATGGATAATACACCAAAGCACAGATAGTTTTTCTTCAGCAAGCAGTCACTTTTGAATGAAATGTTGCCCAGATTCACTTATAGTGAGTTATCCGAAGGTCAAAAACTATCTTAAACACATCAAAGTGCAAACAGGTATATTGAGTTAACCAGTATGAGGAACAACAAACGAAAGAAAACCACTGTGAAGTTCATTTTCGCAAAATTACAAACTTTCCAAAATTATCATTTTCAGTTGACATCACTTCTATGATCAGTCAACTAATCTGACACAACTTATAACTCTGATAGTCTAAGATACATTTGCTTTTCGTGTACAAGCTTCGACTGTTTAGACTTAGGCCTAATAATGGATTTATTTGGCAATCAAAGATGAGAATCATGCCCTGAATTCACAGAATGATAGAACAAAGTCTTTCCTAGAACTACTATAAAGAATCTAGAAATCTCTGCGAAAAAAAATTTTTTAAGAGAAGTGGCAGAAATCTTGCCAAGTGTGAAATGTAATCTTATTTTTGCCGCTACAGCACATCGAGAAAACTTATCAGATGTACATTGCAACAATAAAATTTTCAAGGTGCATGTCATCGGATGACTCTAAAGCTCTAATAAAGAGGAGAAAACGCGCTTTTCTTGAAGGGTTGAAAATGGGTGCGGCTAGGGGGAAAGCACACAAAATGATATGCACGCAGCGAAGTTACACAACAAAACTCATGACATAATAAATTTCTTGAGTATAAATTGGTACGTCACACCTATTTGCTACACAAGCACTGTTTTGAATAATCAGACAATTAGCTGTATCCTTCACACACATAATAACACGGTTTTAAGGAAGACGAGGTTGCTAGAACGTGACTATCCGTTCTGAGGAGAAGAAGACATACCAACCTCCCGTAAGCTTTGTACGAAGATTGGTCCTTGAGATACGGCTGTAGAGTATGATATTTCCTACCTCAAGATAAAATTCAGTTTGCGGTGTATGCTTCGGTCAGTTGGAAGACATAAGAAGATGGAGTTAATTTTAGGCATGTGTATGCATTATTGCAACATAATGATATCTTCAATATCTTATCGAAAATAGTAGAAAACGAAACCCTGTCTTCACCGAATGTGACTGTTACCGTCTCTTAATTATGAACAAAATTCATCCATCTAAATAGTGGAATCCTTAGTTTGTTCGCTTCCTAGGGATGTAAGTTAGAAACATTCTGACCAAGATATCTCAGTTTCAGAAACATTAAGCTGGACTAGAATTCAACGTCATTCCTAGGGAGACAAAAGAACATGGCAAAGCTCAGTCTGCGGCCGAATACGCGTGCGAAGGGCTCGAAGATCTTCGCCGATGATGGATGCGAGAAGCAAAATTGAAAGCAAAGAGTTTTAGGAACCAGGCAGCAGGTGTAAAGGCGGATTGTTTGATATACTAAAATTCTACTGATAGCTACTGTACAGACGCTAATTGATTTAGTGCATGTTTAATATACTCTTTTTGGCGAGCGAAATTGAGATATAGAGCAAGGGCGCGTAGCTCTCACATAATCATATTCTTTCCATTTGCCACAGGTGAAATACGCTATAAATCCACTCTACGATTGTTGTCAACATTCTTAAGTTATTCTATGTATGAGTGTGTAATACTCAAGAAATTTTCGATAAACGTAAAGATTATTCCTTGTTCAATTCGTTCACCTGGATCATTCATCTAAAAAATCAAATAAGGTTACATCGGCTCTTATTCAATAAGATACCACAATGTAAAGTGCTAGTAGCCTTGATGAATGTTATTGGTAGAAGTCCTCAGCGCCTACAATCATTCGTTGGACTCCACCACAGGTAAAGGAAATCTATTTGCATCTGAATACCGTTGTTATATTCTCAAATAATACGATATACTGTCCATCATTACCACACATGTTATAGTACGCTGAGTTTGCAAATTCCTTATATTTTAATCCGATTTTCCTTTTGTACCTTGAGAATCATAGATGTAATATCACCTGTCACCTGTCACCTGTCGTCCCGTTGATCGTCGAGTGACTCGAGCGGGTACCAGCAACACTTCCATTTTTCCCTATCGCGTGCAAGAGTAGCCCAGTGGGTTCTCCTCGTTTTAGGAATTCGCTGAGCATCATATCTTTCTTCTTTTGCTTTCGTAAAGAAATCGGACCAACGGGTCAGTGGTCTTTCTGTAGAGCACTTGATGTCCCGAGAAATCCAGTTGGTAACGGCTCTCGTCCATCGGTTGTCGTCGAAGCGCATCACGTGTCCGTCCCACCTTATTTCCGATATCCTAGCGTGTAGAACGGCGTCTCTGATTTTCGATCGTTGACGTAGGTCGGAACTTCGGATCCTTTCTCTCATTTGCGAGATACGGGATACTCCCAGCATCGATCTTTTGACTGCGCGTTCGATGACGCCAAGTGATCCCTCATCCTGCTTACGTAGCGACCAGGTTTCTGCTGCATACGTTAGGGCAAGGAGTCGGATGTTCTTTGTCCTCTTCACTACATCTTCGATGCTTCGATAGATCTAATAATCACTAATAAAACATGAAAAGGAAGGTGGTTCTTAGCGCTGCGTGCATAGTGTCCGATGCATACACTATATTCCACCCAGTAACCATTTGCATCACTTATCACGAAATATGTGCTAGTTGCTAAAACGGCTTCATCTGAGCTGCTAAAGAGGATGGTAAGACGGACGATTATCTCTATAGCGCTCACTGAGAGTGCGGAGAAAGAGACGGTCAGAGGTTCGGCACAGCAGATTATCTCGTGCCCGGCGGATATAGATGAGTAGGAGACGCCGAGTGGTACTGGTAGCATGGCAACCAATCCATAGTGCATGAATTCAAGCGGACCTGACCACCTCCTACTTGATAGATCTTTTCGCCAAATTGAAAAACATCGATTAAGGACATTTATGACCAAGTTACTATTGATATTCAAAGTTCTAACGCTCTGGCGACAACACCAGATTTCGACAGAAGGGTAATTGCGCGACTGACAAGATCGCAAGATCGAAACACGTGTATCGGGCTCTTTAAGTCAGCCCGTTTAACAGACCACTGAGATGCATGGCTCAAATATAATTGTTAGGTATATTGAGATTTGAGCTGTGGTCTTAAGAAAAACTTGGAACGAATGGTTTTCCTCTTGTAGCCTCCTAATCAAAAATCCGTAATATCAAATAATTATCATCTAAATACGACTTCTGCGACCCACATCCATCACGGTAAGCCCCGACAAGCCGAAGTGCGAAGAGGCAGTTGGCGCATAAAAAACAATGTATTTGGTATCTGACAAATTAAGGTGTTAACTGGCCTCTCTTCTCAAATGATAGTTAAGATCTCTATTTCAAAACCATTCAATAATCTCCCATTGTTTTTATGGATAGATACACATGAAAAACAATTGTATCTGACAGCATTCAGCATCTCAAAAGCGTGGATTTTCTTATAACGACACACTCTTCTGCTCCACAAGATACGCTCGAATCGATGAAGCTTTACATTCGAGACGGAGCTGGTCTGTCGTAAATCAACGATACTTTCTTCATCAAGAAGTACTGGAAAGGTTGAAATCTTTGCAGATTTATAGGAGACGATTTTCTCCGTGGCATATTTGCAGGTGTTAATGTATGTCGCATATAAATGCTTAAATCTCTGGCGTTGGTCAATTTCTGTCAGTTTCGCCGTACACTCGTCTCAGCGGTCATTCTCGTCACTTATAGAATGCGATCTTATCATTTTACTACTAGTTGTTTCGTTTCTGTTCTGAAATCATCAGTACTTGAAAAGCTCATCGCACTGTAAGCGGAGCTTGCGTTTTCGGAGGTGGACGAATTCCTTATGGGCTCTGTTTGACGTCCCACCGGGGATGGCTTCCAGTCGATGTCTATAATCGCTCAGCATAATTCTGACATATATAATCACCCACTGGCTCCCACCCTCGATGTGTAGGTCCAGGTCGGAGCAACCATAACTGCATCCCGAGGTCTACCGTCTATTCATGCCCCGCAGTCCTAGTTCACTTCATGCGCACTCATCAGCTTCTAGTTATCGTAACATAGTTCTATTTTCATGATGTATATATTATTGGTACATCATCACTCCGATAAGTATATATTCCAGGTTGTTGCCTATAGCTACTATAACGTTGTTGTCTAATAGACCAATCAGCTATCGTGTCCAATCCACTACAGACCGGTAGTGGCAATCAATCAATTCATCAATCAGTCAGTCATACGCAAAAGTTTATCCTCAAAAAGAGGCTGGACGATAGGAGGTATTCAGAAAAAAAACCTCCACCGTATAAGCGCGAAAGACCACTCAGTTGCCCAGCGCCATAACATCCTTTGCGAAAACCTGCTTGTTCGCATGGCTTTCCTTCGTTCAGTGTCCTATCAGTAATGTTGAGAATGAATCGAGTGAAGAGTTTATAGACGACGGATAGCAAGCACATTTGACCTTGATTGCCTATGTCGTGAAGGTCTCCCATCTTGAACAACAACACATCTTGATAGAGTATTTATATGTCAAACGACGGTAACTGAAAAACCGAAGCTTCGCTGGCGAAGAATTTTTCATAGAATTTTTAATAATTATGTGAAAGCCTAAATCTCTCGCTAAAGGTCCACGTGACCGATTTTCAAAAGACTCTTTCACAGCGCTCTAAAACTAGAAACAGGACTATAGTTCACACCCTATGCGCGCTTTCATTTTTCTCAATCCTCTAATTCGAAAAAAGCACAGAAGGCACATGAATGTGCACATAAAGTTTAGCAGTATCTGAATCAATCGCTTTGTACCGAATTTCTATCAACACGGAAAAAAATTCTCAACCGGAAAAAAGTTGCAGTCCGCAGATCTCATGCGTACCCTCCCTCCCCCTCGCCTGCCGTGAGATGACCACTAAGCAATGTAGCCAGACATGATATACCCGATCTTATCTCGATGCTGTATTGCAGTGAAATGGTCTTTGCCAAAGAATAAGTGCAGCGTTGTAATCACTATGAGCTGCGCTATCAAGTGATCCTTAATCGTCTAAATAAAGAGTCGTAAGGCACAAATCATTCCTTTCTCATACAGTGCTATCAAAACAGCTTTTCAAAAAGTAAACACATTTTCGGTTTCTTCGGGACTTATGCTATCTAAAATGCACGCACTCTAAGAAATGAGTTCTGTCCAGTGAAGTACAGGTAAAATAAGAGGAAAAAATTGTGTGTTTGTGCAAAACATAATTTTATAGTGGATTTTACAGTGCAAGAAAGGATGTACTAATAAACCACCCACGAGGGCTGCAGCCAGAGAGTGGAAGTTTCAAATGATAACTGCAGCCCTTCAAAAAATTCTCGTCTTCCAACGAAAGACGTCGGCTTTTCATTTGTCTCCGTCTAATATACAAGCACCCTTGCCGATTTCAAATTGGCTGGAAATCAAGTATTTTTAAAGGTACCGAGTGAAGAGCCGAGCCATTTGCTATTGATGAGAACAGGCGGCAGGTTCTACAGGTGTTCTAGTCCAATTATGCCAGGACAAGGTGTTGTCCTATTTTTAACCAACGATATAGCGTGTGGGATTTCGAAAGAAAGAGCCGATGGTGGGACAAGTTCATTATCTTTGAATTCATATGACAGTAAGAGGGCATGGCTATTGAAATGTAGTGATCGTGAATGATTTTTCCATTTCCCTTCTGGAGGCGTAAGTGCTTCGCCAGGGTGTGGAAGTGCAATCATTTTGATCTTGTAACTGGCGAAACTTCGGTGGACTTTGAGAAGGCTCTTCCAAACTTCTGCATCTTCCGTCTCAACTACTTCCCGTCTCTCTTTGAAAACTTCTCTTAATCTTTCTCTGCAACGCTTCACAACTTCGGACGTGAAGTTTCGATTGCCTGTAACCTCTGCAATTCCGAGCTGACGTATCAGCTCGAGTAATTGCGGAGACAAGCTTCTCTGCGTGACCTTAAAACTCTCCACTTTCATAACGCTAGCGTGATTATTTTCGATGAGCCGGTCGTATACATCGTCGATCTTGTCAACACGTTCCAATTAAATACATCTTAGTTTATGGTAGTTCTGGTACTTCGTTGTTTGAATTCAGCGGTTTCTTCCTTTTTCGCTAAAATATGAAACGTTGCGCAAAGGAAGCGATGGTCTGATTATGAGTATCTTCGGCTTGCAAATATAGTATATCTAATAATGTAGAGTGATATGCAAAATTCTGAGCCTCAGATAGGTATCGAATCGGTTAGCACGCACCATATTAACGGTTGAAATGCGAGTTCAAACCCATCTAAGGTTGCAACTTTTGCAAATTCGTTCACTGTGAATGTCAATGACTAGATAATTTCTGAACGTAGTGTGACGATGTGTCTTCGATTTCGTTTCCGTTTTAGAAATCTTTACAAGAAGTTCAGTCATCCAGTGGTAGATTACTGACTCGTCAGATTGTTTTACGTCCTTATCGTTATCGTCATCTTCTTCACCATGAATTTTGTGCCTAGATACATCCACGTCAACAATTTATCAATTCATAACGGGAGTGTTGTTGACGTATTTGAAGAGAATCAGTAGCCAAACAAATATGAGACTTTGATCGGCCTAGTAAGCAGAAATAGCCGCATTCATGAAACTGTTGAAGATGGTGAAAATATTTTCCGCTAACGATAATATCATTAGCTATATTGTTATTAATCTTCTGTTGCAAATTTCGGACTCACGCTACTATTGATCAATGCAAAGGTGCTGAAATATAGGTAGCGTTGAATTCCACTGGATGAAATCTACTCAAGTTTGTATTGATTAAGGATAGAAATCTACACAAAAGATAACTAGGCTTAAAATATGGCTGAGAGAAGCAGGTGATTGTTGGGTAGTGGTAGCAGTATCCCTGAGAAAGGAAGTGGAGATGTTGGAGACCTAACCTAGAGTCTGCGTTTTGCTTGTGTCTCGGAATCCTTAAGGTTATTTGAATCAATTAGTGAACAGCTCTTTGAAATCTTATATAGTACCACTACACTCAGAGTCCTATGTGTGTTAAAGTGATAGAAAGCTTCATAATTTGGTTTGATAGAAAGTTGAGGCGTTTAGGCATTACAGGTGATGGCCAACACTAGCCAGTTCAAGCTTCACTGGCGACCATCCAACTATAGCAAAAGCGGTAGACACTCAAACCAAACTCTTTTGTGCGTCAAGTCTCAATTTCCAACCTTGAATTTACTTAATAGATCCAAAACTGCGGCTATTTCAGCTATTCCTTCACCCCAAACTCGCTAATTCGGCGGACAGTCTCAGAAGCACTTGAACCCAAACGATACTCTTGTAGCATCAAAAATCGTTTTTGCTGTCGAAACAATTTCGTTCTAAAGCAATTATATCAGTGTTGTATATCAAAATAATACCAAGATTGCGCTCTAAACGATAACAAAAGCAAAAACGAAAATTCATGAAAAATAATGAGCAAAAACGAAAATTCCTGAAAACTTCCTACCTATTCATTGGAAGCCAAGGGGATATGCAATAAAGACTTGCTCAAATGACCGTATTGGTAGTGATGCACGGGTGTTGAGATCAAAATTTAATTCATCCAAATCAGCACAAAATTCATGAATCAGCGCCCTGACGTAAATCATACTACGAACTTGAAGGTGAAATTTCTCCAAAAAGGCGTGAGAAAATGAGTGCCATGTTTTATTGTTTTTCACTAAAATTAGTAGTTACCAGTACTCTTCGTTATTATTTGTTATCCTGTCTGTGATCATTACTCTTTATTGTTGTTTAGAGCGGAAATCCGATTAATTTTTCATCCATCCGATTCCAAACCAAAATAGTTCATTTGAGCTGTTTGAATGTTACAAGTTGTACTGCGGTCTTAAAAGATTATAAACATTGGAGATGTTCTATTCCAAAAATTCTCCGTAGTTGCCAACCTCCTGCCGGTAATGTCATCAATTGCATCTGTTGGAGTTTGAGAATGCTTTCCATAATTTTCAATGTTTGCGCGTTGCTTGGCTGTCGATTTCCAAGGTGCGCAGGAATAATTCTGAACATGGACATATTTTGCTTGGAGCTGAACTGACGTCTGCTCAATCGCTAAACATCAGCACTAACTTTCCTTTCGTATTTCAATAATTTTGTTATGCTTAGAAATTCCACTGTCAAGGTCGTAACCAAGTCACTCGTGGACGACATAATCATAGTGTGCCCAATTTATCAACAGGAATTACCTGCGACTTCCAAAACGAATCATTTGTATATATATAAAATTGTTTTGTTACCATTTCTGTCAAATCCTATGGCAGCAAACAAAGCTGCGGAGGAACGAAGTTATACAGGGAGAAATGTGAAATTAATTAACAAAGCACGAAGAGTCCCTTTGATAGTTTCTCCGACGTGTCTGAGGCCATACCATTTGAGACGAAAGGTCACCCGTGTCAAGGTGATTTTTGTTGCTGTTGAAAGTTTTTGATGAGAGATTTAACACTAATTTAAGAAATCTGTGCTTTCGGAACGTTTCTACCTAAGAGGTAATACAGGCTCAATATCGAATCATGTCAATCTTCAAAGTGAACAGCTTAACGGGAACACAGTATTTCCGCCATTTGACTGGAGAGCCGCCACTCTCATGTGAAAACGAGAACAGGTCGTTTGATTGAGGAAAAATATGCTTGGAATGAAAATTCTTGATGAGTATCATCGAAATACTATTAATGTAATGAACTTAATTTTCAGCATTCTCAAGCTCGTGACACCATCGCGTCTGGCCACTTCGAATACACGAAATGTTGATCGAGAGGGTGATATTTTTTGCACTACGTGATGATTGGACGGATCTGCTATTTTGAATAATTGTTAATTGCTCGTTTTACTCTTTTATTTAAGTTTTCATATCGTTTTGATACTGTGAAGGTGGTTTTTTCATATGCATATGAAAGTTCAAGTGCTGTATGGTTATGAGACTTGTTTTACTCTTTTAATGAACATAAGTGTGACCAAACTCGCTTTTTTTCCTTGCTGTTTTGTTGCTAATAGATCTAATCGTGCTAATTCGTGGTGTGAAAACAAAGTACCAAGTTCTGCAGGTCTATGAACTAGAATTATGTTCGCTTTATTCTGAAAAAATCACTTGTTTACAATTAAAACGAGGAGAGCGGTTTGCATCGCATCATCCAGAAAATCAACTAGCAACTGGGAACACAATTTCTCGAAACCTCATCCTATTGTTCAGATCATATAGTGGAAAAAGTTCTCATGGTGGGCGCAAGGAGCTTGAACGATTCAAAGAAGTCATACCTAACCCTTGTACACTATTATGTACGTGCTGCACGTTATTGCTTATAGATAGCAAGCGTGCTATGAGAAGTCACGGGTGATAACAATTAGTTGCTCAACCAGACGAGACTCGTATTTATAACGACGATATACGATATCAGTGCTAAACATCAGTGGTGAAGAGGTAATAATCAGTCGTAGAGCGATCATCACAGTTGGTGATGAAATTCCATTTGCTGATCACGTTTATTGTTTTGATTTTTCTGTACAAATTGAAGTCCAGGTCTGGCAATTAGCGAAGTTTGATCATGGCAGTCTGAGACGAAGCGAAGGTGTAGGAAGCTAACTCAGCGTCCAAATGCAATGAAATGCTTTCCGAAAAACATTTATGCATGCTATTCATAAGGCTAGTCCTCTTGGTTGCCCTTTTTGGCGCCGGCTCAAAAACTACAAATTCAAAAATTTTCAGCAAGCGGGTTTTTGTATGGTCGTTCGCAGTACTGTTTTCTGCCCTGTCCTACACTTCTGCTGCACTGGTTGAGCCTTCAGTAACGCACATTATGGAGATTGTGGTGTTCCCGCCATCGCTTTCAAATTCCTCGCTGGAGTTTGCAATGGTTGTGACAAATCTATCAGTATTGTTCAGTAATTTATTGATGATACGGTTGACTGTGCTTTCTGCATTATTCGATAGTTCTTTCGCGATATCCTTAACTGAATGAATAACGGTAGCCGCTATTCCTATCTTTATAGATCCTTTCTTTATAGTCGATTTTCTAGTTCTGCTCTCTGCAACGGCGTTGTCTCCTGTGCGCTGTGCTTTTGATGTGACAATAATTGAAATTGGATAAATGTCTGTATAATTCGTCGGTTCTATCACTGTCAGCTTTTCCATTATCACGTATTTTCATTGAATTCCTCAAACTCTGGCGTTTCTGACTGCTGCAACCTAGTAACATTCCCTTTTTGCGTTTGTTTTCCTTGGTCACCAAAATCCTGTCTTTCGAAGATAGAATTCATTGCATATTATTCAAAACAAGTTAGAGCGGCTTTTTATAGTATGAAGGCTTGCAAATTATACTTGATACATAACTTACGACATCCTCTTATGTGAGCTTGTCACATATATACGGTAACTAGTTACAAATGGTTACGAGAATAATGAACCGCTGCAAATATTGTATTCCTTACAGCATCTGATCAAGCACCACTACTTCCAATCAACATATAAGGCTTATTTTCTTTTTTAACCATTTGGCGACCTCGGATACGGTCCCAGTGGTCATGGCACTTCGATTTAGCCCTTGAAAACCACTAGTTTGAAGTTCTTGCACTTTTTAGAGATCTTCATTCTATTACATAGACCGACAAATAGAGATTTTAGGGATTTCGGTGAATGTGACTCCTCAGAAATTTTGCCGGATCTGTTGAGACTTTTGAAGCCTTTTTCTCTTCTGTGAATCGATGATAGGAACAACGATTTTGGGTGACCAGTTCGAATTGATTTTGATGTCTGGTTGTCACCAAATAAACACTAACTTCAATGTGATGACGACTTAGGCTTTGACTAATTGATTATGGAAGCGTTAAAGACATTGTTTCATAGTGATTAAACAAGAAAAATAGCCCCTATCACCCGTCACAATGCAGTGAAAGGTTAATCTTCGATAAACAATTATCGACTTTTTTTGCAGTCGGTGCAGAAAAATCGTTGACCATATCATAAACGCAGTCTTGCTGAACGCTGGATAAAGTTTTACGCATCGGAAAAGTTGGATTTATTTAAAAGGCTTAGAGTGCAGTACACAGAACTTTTGAATAGCAAAGATAAAGGCAATCAATCCTCTCCTTCTCTCACAAATTTATAAGCGGGTAGAAATTGAACATGTTCCTCACTGAGAGGCTGATGGTTTCAGATGACATATCACTAGTTTTTGCTGCGCTAATGTGACACTCATCGCTTAAACTCATGCACAGTGGCTCACCTATGCAGTATTCGTGTGCCAAATCTTACTCTACAAGTCATCTCAGTCAAGCATCCGATCGACTGACTGCAGTAGCTTTGGGTAAGACTGATGTGCGCCTCTTTAGAGAGCACAGTAAGCTACCAAAGTTATTATTGAATAGTCAGCACTATAAAATAAATGAGCCATATTTCTCTACCCTTCAGAAGGCCGTCGTTATGGCGCCGTGAAGCATAAGTACGCAGAAATTGTCAAATTCTCGTTCTTGTTCTAGGCTTATGAAATCTACAAGACCTAGGATTCGTGATACAATAGACGCAGACTACTAGATTCTAAGTCCCCTATTGACAAGCTGATGATACGGACAAAGAAAATTAGGGTAATGCAAGGAGAAGGCTCAACACATTTAACGCTGCTTTCATGTTAGTGAAAAAATGTGAGACAATGGATGGATGACTCTGTGACGTTGATGTGTTTCTTGGCGAGAGAAAGGTAATGAAAGCTCATATTGGAGCCTACGGGATCACGTGAAGTAAACATCCTTCTGGCCGTGTCCACTGAGTAACAAATATCATTGGTGATGTCCTAGAAATCAGCAGTCGCACTCTCAATGACGAGTGTGTTAGTTCCCGACAGGAAATACCGTAAAAAATAAATCATGCCGACGTGAAGTGAAGATGTTTCTCGAGACATCGTTTGGTTTTCAGCATTTTGCAGGAAGATCGGTCCATCTCATTCATTACCAAAAATGTTTTTCTTGCACAATGGACGAGCGCCAAAGGATCCAGGAAATGAGACAGCAAAACCATCGGGAATAAATTTCTGCTTAGATCATTAGTTGACTTATAAATTTTGTAGTTTTGGCAACATCGATGAAGTATTCGATTAGTTGATCTGACGCCTTCATATTAGTACTGAGCAAATAAGAGTTTTCCAAAATAGCAAAAAGATGCCAATCTCTATCAACGTTCGAGTTATTATACGTCAACATGAAATTCACGAGCCGTAGTCGATCGCCAACTCGAGTCCAAACTTGTAGTACATTGTGAAAGCCAACAAAAAAAAAATCTTGAAAAGTGAGGAGCTTCAATACTTTCTAAAGCTACAATGGACGGAAAGAGAATACGTTACGATCACCGAACGTTCGCTAAATGCAAGACCGGGATTAGTTTCCATTCACAATTTATGAAAATCCAAACCCTGAGTGTTAGGTGATCTAGAGATTCAGTTACCTGAGCTGTAAGTAGAATTCGTTTACTAACTGTGATCATCGTCCTTCAACTGATGATCACCACATTCAACACTGGTTTTAGACACTGATGTCGTGTAATGTCGTTATTAATACAAGTTTCGGACCACCACCGTTAAGCATGATCTATCTTCGATCTTTCCTCGTAAGCTGTAGCCATATTTCATGGTGCTTACAACTCAGTTAGGGTCTCCAAAGCGTCTATTCCGATACTCGAATGTATTTTGCTACCACGACAATTGCTTTATCTGTAATATGGAAACAGCCGCATCAGGCCAGTAAACACCAGATACATGCATTGGCCCTTGAATTTGAAAAGAGAATCACCATCTGCCTGACAGCTATCTGCTAGGCTCTTTATGCATCCTTAATCAGCTTATCTTAGAACGTTATCCCTTCTTAGTAATCGTGCAGCTTTTTTGCATATCACGACCGACACAAAGACACCCAATGGTGAACTATCAGATCCTCAAACTATTCACACTGCAATGAAAAAAAAGTTCTCAGACTTCATACATTTTGAGATAAGATGATCTTTTCCACCGGCGACTAAACCAGAAACGTTATTTCAATCGTTAGCGGTGGGCTGGTTGGAAATCTTCTTGCTATCACCATTAACTTTTCCTAGCACGTCAGCTATCTATAACCAATAACGCGCTGCATCCACATAGCACTGTACATGTTTTCGGCATGACTCCTCAGAATCATTCAAGCCCCTTACGTGCCACTTTAAGCTGTTCTTCCATTATATGAATCAAGCAATAGAACGATGTTTCCATGAACTGTGTTTCAGCTGCTAGCTGACTCTCTGGATTACACAATATCAACCGCTCCCCGCGTTTTATTTGTAGAAACCTGAATTTTTCAGAATAAAGCGGACATAATTCCAGTTCATGCGCCTGCCTAAGTTGATACTTTGCTTTAGCATCACGAATTAGCAAGACTATATCCATCAGCAACAGAATAGCAAGGAACCAGACGAGTTTGCTCACACATATGTCCATCGAAAGAATGACACAAATTTCACAACCACAACTTTTAACCATTCATATGCGCACCGTTTTGTTTCTGCATCTAAGCACAGAGAGTGGAAACTTATGGGGATATTGCTAGACTCTCCTAGAGTGAGCAGGTAAGTTTATTGAAAGCGATTACCAACTGTTGCTCATTGTACTTCCCTGACACTTAGTATAAGACTTTTGGCCAGCTTCACTAGTAGTAAAGACAGTATCTGGAAAAGGACGCAGCAGAAACACGAGTCCAATTTCTGGACATACCTCACTCTCGAAGGTACACATGGCCGCTTTTGGTTTGCATTTCTGTTCCTTACTATCCACTTGCGGACGGGCTGAGAGGCCACTCGCGACTAACTGGCCAATGATTCCTCTATGGAGGGGGTCTTTGGAGTCATGTGACACACGCAGTGCATCTACGAGCACAACTAAGAAACACATTAGGACGTTACGGATTAGTGATGTGTGCAGGATTCGAAAAGCGTAGAGGGTTACTACTAGACATTTCCGCCTATTCCTCAGGATTACACATGTAGTGTAATGGATTTTCATTGAAACAAAATCACTTTGACTCGAGTGACCTTTCGCCTCAAATGGTATGGCCTCAATGAGGTCGGAAAAAATATAGAAGGGACATTTCGTGCTTTGTTAAATCATTTCGAGTTTCTCCCTGCATAACTTCGCTCCTCTACAGCTTTGTTTGCTGCCATCGGATTTGTCAAAAATGGTGACAAAACGATTTGAAATATCTACAAATGATTCTGTTTTGGAAGTCGCAGGTAATTCCTGTTAATAAATTGGATACACCACGATTTTGTCGTCCACGAGTGACAGGGCGACGATCTTGACAGTGGAATTCCTAAACATCACAAAATTATTGAAATACGAATACAATTTAGTTCTAATGATTACCTGCAGATGTTGGTTCAGCAACAAGCAAAATATGTCTATGTTCAGACTTATTCCTGCGGACCTTGGAAATCGACAGCACCACACCGCAAAAACTCCGAAAATTAGGAAAAAGCATGTTCGATCTTCAACAAATGCGATTGATGATATTACCGGAAGGAAGTTGGCAACTACTGAGAATTTCACTGATAGAAAATCTTCGTTGTTTATAATCCTCCGAGACCGCTGTAGAACTTGTACCATTCAAACAACTCAAAGAAACTATTTTGTTTTGGAATCGGATGGATGAAAAATTAATCGGATTTCCTCTCTCAAACAATAATAAACAGTAATGAATACAGATAGGAAAACAAATATTAACGAAAAGAACTGGTAACTATTAATATTAGTGAAAAGCAGTGAAACTGGAGAACTATTTTCTCTCGCCTTTTTGGCGAACTTTCACCTTCAAGTTCATAATATAGCACACTTTAAGCCGCAGATTCATTGATTTTGTGTTAACTTAGATAAACTAAAGATACGAAAATAGAAGCTGAAAAAGTAAAAGGCTAAATTTTGAAGTTTGAGCACAAACTTCAAAATTATAACCTTAACACCCGTGCATCACTACCAATACTGCCATTTATGCAAGTTTTTATTGCATGTCCCCTGGCTTCCAGTGAATTAGTAGGAAGTCTTTAGGATATTTTCGTTTTTGCTCATTATTTTTCATAAAACTTCGTTTTTGCCACTATTATCGTTTAGAGCGAAACCTTGGTGTTATTTTGATATATATAATACTAATATAATTGCTTTAAGATGAAACTGTCTCGACAGCAAAAACGATTATTGATGCTACACGAGTATCGTTTGGGTTCAAGTGCTGCTGAGAGTGTCTGCAGAATTAGCGAGGCATGGGGTGAAAGAACAGCTGAAAGAATTGCAGTTTTGGATTGATTCAATGAATCCAAGGCTGGAAATGGAGACTTAACACACAACAAGGAGCGGGCCGCTCTAAATCCATTAACCAGAGGTAATTAAAGTTACACGATTTTGGCATCGTTCAACTGCTCATGTTCTTACGAATACTTTGGTGTACAGCGTGCTTATACTTACTCTAAGATGGAGCTGTAGAGGGAAAAAAGTCGTTCCCTACTCATGCGCTAATGGTGTGTAGGGGAAAATGCTAGTGAAGCGGCGCGAAAATCGATGGTGCTTCGGAAATGGCACCGTTGCAGAAAGGACGGTTAGGAAGTGGCTCACGAAGTTCGAAGCTGGACAGAACAGTTTGGAAGACCAGTAGCATTCGGACAGTCTGCAGGAAGTTCCATTAATCTTGCGCTCAGCTTCACCAGCATTTTCTCCTACGAGCCATTTGTGAATTAGTACCGAGCGAATTTGTTTCCACTACAGCTAGATCATAAAGCAAGTATAGGCACGTTGTATACCAAAATATCCGCAAGAAGAAGAGCAGTTGAACGATATTAGAATAATGCAATTTTGATTACTTCTGTTGGTAAATTTTTTGTTTATCGCTCTATCGCCAAAACTTATGGAACGACCCAATAGTAAATTTCTTACCTCGGGCTTCTAAAGAAAAACACAAGTGGAGAAATACTAGGTATTTTTGAGTGTCAATAAAACACTGGATCTTTCCGAGCACAGGAGATTTGTACAAATTAAACTGTTTATCTTTAATGACTTTATAGCTGGATAGCCTGAAAAATTGACTACATGCAAAAAGAATTATAAGAATTCCGGCCATGTGGCGCTGCAGCGAGAGATTTAAACTTCCGAATAACTGCTAATACTTCCATGAAAAGTTCCTATCCAGAGAAAAAGATCGGTTATTCATTTCTCCTCTGATTATCGGTATGTACTAAATACACATGCATTTTTGCCAGTTTTTCCTTATCGATATACTGCGTGCGTACTTCAGTGGTACTGCTATCAATACATTTTCGTAATGACTCGAGAAAATAAACCATACCAGATAGTGAAAAAAGTTTAGATGGCATTACTTAAAACCGCTAATAGAAAACAGAAAACAAAGTAGCTCAGTGTTCCAAAAGATACCTCGTCCATGGCGCGAATCCATGTTTGGCCTTCGTCTACAGCAACAATGTGAGTTAACACTTATGCCGCAGTTGTTTGATAATGGCCCCCTGGAAACAAAACAATTTTATAGCACACAATCTTTCTTCACTTTTGCTCCAACCATGGCTATATAGCAAAATCTTGCGAAAATGATGCAGAGTAGAGTAAGATATCATAGAACATCAGAAGCGATTACAACATTAAGAATATGCTAATATTGATACATTTATCACTATGCTGCAAAATAACCACACTTATTACTAGGTTATTCTATAAGTTTTGGCACTACAGTAATGAATACCAAATTTATTAACCAGAAGTAATTCCAACTGAATGTCATATAATCACTTTTGAGCCATGCATGTGGTTTGTTATGGGAACCTATACAGGGCAATATACGTGTTTCGGCCATGTAGTCTCGTCAATTTCGCTGTGCCTTTCGTCCGAGCCACTCCCTTTCGGTGAAGAACCCCTTTACATAAAGATAACGTCGACGAACGTTTTACAGGCGCCAATAGGTGATAATATCACCGAAAGGGCATTGTACACTCGATTGCTCTTGAATGATATCGCTTATTACCTACTGGTGCGGGTAAAACGTTAGTCGGCGATTCCTTTATGTAAAGGGGTTCTCCCTCGAAGAAGATTGGCTTAGTTGGATGGAAATGTTTAAATGACGAGGCTGCATGGCCAAAACACGTGTACTGCATTGTATAAGCGCCCATAATAGACAATATGCACGGCCAAAAAAAAACTTTAGGGCATGGCTTATGAAGCCGTGCACAAGATTAGTGGAATTTTGGGCGATGATAAGATTGCAGAATGGAAAGCTAGAAAGTGTTATAGAGCAGTCCAGAGGATCAGCCGCTTTCGGGCAATCTACAGAAAGTTCCAATGATCTTGCGTATCTTTTCGCTAGCGTTTTCCCCTACGCGGCATTCGTGCCTGACTAGGAAACGGATTGTTCTATGACAGCTCCATCCTCGATGAAGTATAGGCAAGCTGTATGCTAAAATACTGAGAAAAAAATTAGCGGCTTCCAAAACCATTTAACTTCAATTAGTTCTGGTCAATAAATTTGATGTTCACTGTTTTGATGCCAAGACATGTGAAAGGAGCTAGAACATAATACTATATTTTTATTACTGAATGATAGTTAACCAATAATGTAATGCACAGACCATTGATATTTGATATCTCTAGCAGCTCCGAAAGTGACGATAATAGGTATTCAGCAACTGGTGCGTGGCACAAAGACGACTTTGCAATTACTTTTTGCGAAAATATATGATATTGGACAAGACAAATCACTAAATTCCAATATCAAATTTTACTCGACTATTTTGAGACCTCGCTCAATATAGTTACTTCCTGACAGCGTATTTTAAGCTTTCAATGACTTCTCTTATGGCACTTATAAAGTGCTGGACACATGTTTTGGCATCCCAACCTCATCATTAGCACGGTGCCTTTCGATTCATTCAATTTCTTGGGAATATGCCCCCACTATGCCGCCAGGAAATGTTAAATTCACGTGACGTCTTAAGGCAGTCGGTTGGAAGTGTTATGTATAAATATATATACATGCATATATATGTATATAGAGCGCATGTGGCGCAGTGGTTAGAGGTGCTCTGCGTCGCACACGAGGTCAATGGTTCGATCTCGCGCTCATGGCTCACCAAGCCATCCATCCCTCCGGGGTCGGTAAATTGGTACCAGACAGGTCTCAGACTTGTCTGGGAGGATAAGCAGCACTGACTCGGTTCAGCGGGAGGCCACCGCGAGTCATTGTAAAGGCCAGATATGCATTCAATCACCTCAAACGAAGTTAGAAATTGAAGTCGAATGCATGGCACATCTCTCAGGGATTGATCATTGATCAACGCCAAGAGCTTTATCCTTTATCCTTTTATATATGTATACGTATGATATAATAGAATAATATATATATATATATATGTATAAGAGTATAATATATATACACATGCATATATATGTATACGTATGTGGACATGCATACATATATATATATATATATATATGTACATTACGTAAATATACATGCATATGTACACATAGTATATGCATATACAAGCATAATTGGCGTAATAGCACTAAACCAAGCAAACTACAATGGACAATCAATCACCTTGAAGGAGCGCAACCGCAATCCTTTCAACGTACGTTGAGTGTGAATAGTTCGGCTTCGATTCCTTCAAATGGTGGATATGTCCACATAAATCTGACTGAACTGAAGGACACCGTGCTACTATTAAGGCCAAAAAGCTGAAACACATGGCAAGCACCTTGTGCCATAACAGACCTGATGCATGGATTAAAATATGCTGTTTTAATAAATAAGAATACGGATTAAGCGCAGGAATAAAATCCGAATAGTCTGCGATATCACCGCTTAGGTAGATAAGCTCTCGCTTTCCTGTCTGCACGATCACATACGGTACTACCACCACGATTTAGTGATGCCTCTTGTACGACATCGGTTTCGTAGGAGGGCATATCCGCAAGCCTTAACGATATATAATGAATATAAGTCATCGGAACCGAAGCAATATCAAATGTACTCACTGATGCATGAACCGAATTCTTCACACAGTGGACATCCATGGTCGAAATGATCGATTGCGCAGTGAATCCGCCTTTGAATCTGATGGGCGCTCGTACTGCTCCAATTTCTGCCTATACATGTATTGTATACGCATATATATGTATAAATAAGCATGTATGTATGTATGCGTATATACATACAATCAAGCGATCTGCTTACTAGCTGTGGGCTATAAACTCTACCTTCGGGCCATCCCAGATAGGGCCAACACTTCCAGCCGAAAGTTACCCATGCGATGAATTAGGGATTTGAAGAGAATTTGCTACTATAAACAACACTTACACGATGGCAATGCTCATTGAATATGAAAACCATAAACTCAGTACCCACTTTCTGGCGAACATTTTGGTATACAAATCGCCCATACATTTTTTCTAGGATGGAGCTGTCTTGACAAATTTGCTTCGTGGCTCATGCACGAATGGCGCGTATGGAAAAGTGCCAGTGAAGCGGTTCTTAAGATTAAAAGAGCTGTGGGGATGATACAGTTGCAGTGAGGACAGCTAGGAGGTGGTTCACGAAGCTCAAAGCTGGAGGCAACAGTTTGGAGGATCAGTCGCGGTCGCGCCGTCCACAGGAAGCACGGTGAGTATTGCACGCCGCTACAATAGCATTTTCCCCCATGCGACGCTCGTGAATGAGGAGCAAGCAAATTTGTTTCCAAAATTGCTCCATCTTGGAGCAGATCAAAGTCAGCTATACTCCAGAATGTTCACAAAAAGATGTGCATTGGAACGATATCAGAATCATGTCAGTATCAAGTACTTCTGATCAATAAATGTGGTGTTTGTTGCTCTAGTACTTGAACATATGAAACAAAATAACGAAAAAAAAGCAGACAGAAAAGCTCTGGGCAGCTAAAGCTGTACATAACGGTTACTAGTAAGCTATATAGAAATTCTGCAACCATAATAGCACTGATCTATAACACGGGATATTACTGACACGAAAAGAAAAGTTGGCAAGATGTCACCAATTCCTGAAGTTATTTATTGACACAATTGGACGGCTGAGAGTCGCAATAACTTCACTTCGTCAATAAAATCGTTTTTCTAATCAGCACGAAGAAGTGTGTGACTTAAGGAGCGTTCAAGCGTATCAAGGCTGCAGTGGAAAAAATAAGAAACTTCTGATCCTGTGCCCACGTTCCACTCATCAATTTATCTTGCCACAACATATGATTTAGATACCAGATCACTATGTAAAGCTGAATGAAGAACCATTCAGCATTATCGATGGCGCAGTTGAAAAAGCGATGCTAGATTCGTTGGATAATCCGGCAAAAAATTATATAATGCTCCAGCCTACATTAACGAACGAAATCGAAGACACGCCAAACTATCGAAGTTTAGGTGTTCCAGTGCCTAATGCATTTCAGCGACAACCGATGGAAAAAGGTCGTTACCGGGAGAAATCCTTGGAATGCCATACGCCAGCAGGATAAAACATCAGCGCAGTGGTACAAATACCGTAGAAAACCATAGACGTTTGACAAATTTCAACAGCCAGAAGAAAGTACAGGTCTGCTTGTGAAAGCTCGACTGAGGAAAGTGGAAGGCTGAATAACGGAGGTTTAAGTCATGCAATCGTTAACGAAACGGCAGCTGGTGCATGTGTAAATACCTAAGAGGAGTATCACTTTGTCGCTTTAATTGACCAGTGCCACTATTTTTCTTTCTTTTTTCTTACTGCACGGGTTTCATTACTTAAGGACTTCATTATCTGAAAGAACGTCGTGGATTTCTGGTGGAACACAGTTCCCCAGATCAAGGGTAGCCAGACCGGAAAGTTCCGTAGGACGTTCGTTACCAATTGATGGACAGAGTGGAGCTGCAGCATCAACCCCACGTCGAACTGCGTTGTGTTTTACTACTCAACCACAGCTTCGGTGACATAAGCAACTACATATGCATAACTACAAATACATAAAGCTAAAAAAGCTAAAGCTCTCGGCGTCGATCAATCCCTTAGGGATGCGCCATGCATTCGACTTCAATTTTTAACTTTGTTTGAGGTGAGTGAATGCATATCTAGCCTTTACAATGACTCGTGGTGGCCTCCCGCTGAACCGAGTCAGTGCTGCTTATCCTCCCAGACAAGTCTGAGACCTGTCTGGTACCAATTTACCGACCCCGGAGGGATGGATGGCATGGTGAGCCATGAGCGCGAGATTCAACCATTGACCTCGTATGTGACGCAGAGTACCTCTAACCACTGCGCCACATGCGCTCTATATTAGAAATACATATGTACATACATATGTATGTCTGTGTACTTATCTGTATTTCTAAGTACATATATATACACATACCGACATATATGTAAGTACAGATAGGCACACGCACGTGTATATGTATTTACGGATATATATGCGTATGTATGTTTATATACGTCATGTTCACGTACATGAGCATATATGTAAACATACATACACGTACATATGAACGATATATATATATATATATATATATATATATGTATATATGTGTGCACGCAGATACATGTGTGCATCTAAATATACACCGATATATGTATATACATATATGAGTTGTATATATGCAACTTCACGAAATAACATGCGCACAAATATACATATATTACCACATATAAACATATATATGTACATATATACTCTGACGGGACACTTACAGTTTCGAGAAGGGCTATGGAGAAAATCATCCACCAATACTAGTCGGATCTCTCCGCTAGCTATGTCCTCTTAACGTCATATGAATTGAAAGAGGACGAATATGTCGTTCCACCGGTCCTCCCTTCCGAAATCCGACATGCTATATCGTCGATGAAGAACAGAACAGCACCGGGTCTTGACAGGATTAAACCAGAACACCTTAAGAATCTGCCGCCAGTTGTCATCAACACCCTGGCTCGGCTCTTCACTCGCTACCTGTCAGAATGCAAGGTCCATAAACAATGGAAAACCAGCAAGACCGTATTGTTGCTCAAAAAGGGAGACCTTCACGACATAGGCAATTATCGCCCAATCTGCTTGCTGTCCGTTGTCTATAAACTCCTTACTCGAGTTATCCTAAACAGGATTGACAGAATACTGGACGAAGGACAACAATGCGAACAAGCAGGGTTCCGAAGACGATTTCGTACCATGGAGCACATCCACACGATTACAAGACTCATTGAAGTTTCACGAGAGTACAAACAACCACTCTGTCTCATTTTCATCGATCTGAAAAAGCCTTTGATTCAGTGGAAGCAGAAGCAATTATAGAGGCTCTGGATAACTAGGGCGTTCCTACTCGGTACATAATGATCCTTCGTGAGCTTCATAAAGATTTCACGACCGAAATATCTCCATTCTACAACAAAATCACCATTGACTTAAGAAGAAGGGTTCAACAAGGCGATACAATTTTGCGAAAACTATTCACTGCTACCCTACAAAACGTCATGCGACCATTAGAATGGGACGAAATGGGAGTGAAAATTGACGGTCGACACTTAAACCATCTTCGCTTTGCTAGCGATATCGTTCTCATAACACCAAACATCAGCCAAGCGGAACGAATGTTGATCGATTTTGATAACGCCTGCGGAAAGATTGGTCTTCAACTGAATCTAACGGAAACGGATGGGTTTCTAATGCCCCATTCACGCTCAACGGAACGACAATCTCCGAATGCTCCAACTACGTCTATCTAAGTCGCGAAATCAACATGATGAACGACCTAGCTCCAAAGTTGAGCAGGAGGAAACGAGCGGCTTGGGGACGTTTAAGAGCATCGACGATGTTGTGAAGAGGACAAAGAACATCCGACTCCGTGCCCCACCTTTTCGACTCGACAATTATCCCTGCCCTAACATATACAGCAGAAACCTGGTCGCTACTTAAGCAGGATGAAAGATCACTTGCCGTTATCGAACGCGCAGTCGAAAGGTCAATGCTAAGAGTGTCCCGTATCTTGCAAATGAGAGAAAGGATCCGAAGTTGCGACCTACGTCAACGATCGCAAATCAGAGACGCCGTTCTACACGCCAGGATATCGAAAATAAGGTGGGACGGACACGTGATGCGCTTCAACGACAACCGATGGACGAGAGCCGTTACCAACTGGATTCCTCGGGACGTCAAGCGCTCTAAAGGAGGACATCTGACCCGTTGGTCCGATTTCTTCACGAAAGCGATAGAAGAAAGATATGGTGCTCAGCGAATTCCTAGAGCAAGGAGGACCCACGGGGCTACTCTTGCACGCGATATGGAAGAATGGAGGAGTTGCTGGTAGCCGCTCGAGTCACTCGGCGATCAACGGGACGACAGGTGACAGGTGATGTACATATATATACATAGACACATATGTGCTTTGGGGGGGGGGGGGGGGAGAAGGTCGCGGACGAGTGGTTGTGATTATTGCGGCGAAGGGCCGAACCCCACCCCAAGATTCCCGTCAGTCAACGGCAAACCCCCTACGAAGCAGCACGACCTGGCTCTCGTCGAGACTGCAAGAAGTTCATAACTAGTATTCCACGCCATTCAAGAATCATACAAAAATATACGAACTGAATGCTAGAGGTGCCGGGATAACCACGGAAAAAAAATCTCTTGAAAACGGATCAATAGCGTGTGTAAAAAGATTAAACAAGAGCTTTACTCTAGTCCTTTACTATTACTCCTCAAAGTTTCGTTTATGTCGACGACGACAATTAGAAGACATGACGATGACGTCACAGACTCTGAAAGAAAAACTCTTATACTAGCTTATTTTGTTAAAAAATAAAAACGAACGAAAAACGAGTAATGCGGCATCAACATGGGATTTTCACGTCATCTCAAACGATTATTAAACCCTTTGGGTACAGAGCTTTTTCCACACTTTTCCAGACTTATACTAGTTACTCGATAGCGTAAATCCAGGCAACTTCAATAGTGCACATAACTTTGCGAAGTGGCTTTTCAGTGCGCAGTAGTGTCGAAAACAAAGCTGAATATCACACTGTGGGTCCATCGTCGCATGCATTTTCGTCGTTCATTTAAAATGTCGTCCTCATTTGGTAGAAATTTCCAGTTTCGTAGGCTCAGAATTTAAAAGACACTTTTTCTATCGTTTTATTGGCTAAGATTTTTATTTTAAGTGTACAGCTTAAGTCTACGTAGCCTAAGACGGAGCGGCAAAATGCGATCTTCTTTACGCTCTTCCACCACTCTTTGAAGACTTTTCCAAAAAACAAAACTTGGCTCGAGAATCTTCAAGATTTGCGCTAAAAAGTAACAACAAAAATTTTGATAGCAAGCCATCCACAAAGCGCGGACGCCTCGATGACGCTTGTGGTGAATGATCCGTATTTTAGCGCTTGAGGGAGGCGAGGAAGCCTTGAATTTGTCGGGACTGTCACGATTGTTGATGGAATCCACGAATTCTTTAGTAGATCGCCTTCCCTGTTTACAATTTCTCTCCGTGTTTTCCATTGATGTCGTCGAGACAGTCACCGTCAGTAGCTCTTCCCCTCAGTACTCGATCTCCGGAACATTTCCCGGATTGTAACATCTTATGAATTCGATGGAGTATCGAATTTATTTTGAAACTCTCAGAGAACATGTTTCAGGTTGACTAAGATTACGATAAAGTCGACTATTCACAACACGTGTGTTAATGCAGAAAGACAAGACCGCGTGTGATACCACGCTGCAGCTCCTGCCCATCGTGTTGAGAGCGCTGGCAGGCGTGGGTGCGAAGGTTCTACGATCTGTACGGGTCGGCATCTTAGCAACATGCCCGTGGTAGCTTAGAAGTTCTAAGCCATCGCGTATCATTGGCGCCGCCCTTTTCGTGAATTTGTGCAGAAAGGCAGTATTTTAAGTAGCTGCTCGGTTGCACGGAATCAGTGCTATTTGGGTTGATTCGTGAAGAGTCCCGATTTCGCAAATTTCGGAAGAAAAAAAATTTGTCTCCATGATTGGTCACACTCGCTTACTTACAACAAGACATAAAACTGACTCGAATATGGGTGAATATGAATATGACAGCATTGAAATGTTCAATAACGGTTTGAAAGATAATTTTTTCGTAAGCATCTTGCTTTACTCTTTCAAGAAATTGGTTTTAGAGGAAGCTGTAGCGTTGTTCTTACTACCTATTAGCGTAATTAAGGTCTCTTCTATCACAATCTACGGTTTCACCGGGCTGGAATCTCCAGTGAATTCTATGGAGCACTGAGTTCATTTTGAAATAACCAAAATAAAGGTTTCAGTTTGATTCAGGTAACGATAAATCAAACAACAAAAATGAAGAAGTCATTGTGATTGATATGTTAATGAAATTCATCGTTCAATATTGTAACATATTCTTGATTAAATGAGCTTGTATAAATCCCTTAGAAACGACGTGTACCAGCCGAGGTACACGATTTTTCAGGGGTCTTCACCGCTGCATGAAAGCTTTCTTCTGGACATTTGGTTTTCATTCGAAAGCATAAATCTCAGCGATTTGAGCGATTTGTTTAGTTCTGGAAAAACACTTTCTATTACGTTGCAGCAGCGAAAGTAAAACTATGATTCACACTCAACGAGAATTTTGACGATATAATTGGTTTTCTTAAATGCTGTCACAGAACGCTATAAGAGCGGAAAGAAGATCACAGTTCACGCGAAAAAATGTTACCCCGCCGCCTGAACGTCATTGGTGGTTTATTGATAATTATAGGTGAAGTTTATATGTCAGAGGCATCTCTTAGCTACACAAAGACTGCAATATCACAAATCAACCTTATAGAAAGGTTTTCTGATACTAAGAGTATTTAGTTCTCTGAAATCCTCGATTTTTCAGTGGCAATACCGCGTCCTTGTAAAAAAGTAAACAAATTTTCGATCCCTAATGTGCACCTGCATTGTCAGTTTTGTGAAAACGTAGCTTGAAAGCACATCTTCTAGAACGAAATATTTTTAGTATAGATCTATATTGAGATAGCTTTCATATTTAGCTCAATAAGTGTAGGAATAGCGAGCGTTCATCATTTTTTTTATGATACTGTACTTATCCTATCAGCACCCATAATCAAGAAAAAACGTACTGCGCTCTTTCCAGATATTTAAGTAGTTACTCGATAGCTTGAATATCGGAAATTTGAAAGGTTTGCTTAATTTTTGAAAAGTCCCTATATCACGCTGTTACAACGGAAGGAAAATTTTATTTAACAAACAAACATCTGCCGATGAGCAAAATTTTTACTCAAAAGGTTCAGGAATTTTTCTATAGCATAAATCTCGGCAACATAATAGCCGGTTCTCCAAGAAGTCTCTGAATAAGAAAATTGCAGATTATAAAGCTAAGAAGTAGCAAAATGCACTTACCATTTTTTTTAGTTCTTCTTAGGTACGGAGAGTAGATAGTCATCTGGTTCGTGAGGTCCACAAACCCCTTATCTTGCTGTAGCTTTCAGCAACTCTAAACTTCTTCGTATCCGAATTTACGACGCAGCCGTATACTGTCGAAAGCATCTGCGCTTTTCCTTTGTCAGACTATCAAAGGATCATCACGCCTTTCCAATTTCGCACGGCTCTCCACTCGCACTTACGCAGTTTTTCCTGCATGAACTACTTTGGCATACCTTTCCGCCTCTTCTTGGAAGGCTCCGGTTAGGTATGTATTCTTTTGCGACAGTTTTTCCGCTAGGAAACACTGATGCACCAATCGTCGGTGTAAAGGAGGCTTCCTTGATCTCGCAGGCCCTCCATCAAGTCCATCACAACACGATCCGATAAAGGCTCACCGGATTTGAGAGTTGTATCCGCACCTGTGCAGATCATTGCCTTATACGCGTATCCTCTTTCACCACGAATTTTTAAAAGCTTTAGACCGAATCTGCTTCGCTTACAAGGAGAGTACTAGCGAAGCTTGATCCTCTGAATGGTATCACCGATTCGTCGAAGCATGCATGTCTTGGCGGCCTGTACACAGCTTTTCACTTGGCATTTCTTTCTCTCATTAGGTAATTCAGAGAATGTCTCTCAAGGTTCTTTTTCAATATCTGGAGGCAAGCGAATAGTTGACATATTTCGCTGGACAAGAATTTTCTACAATAGTGTCAATAATGATTTGGAAGCATATCTCTGGCTAGAGTCATGCTTGGCCGGCTTTTGAAAAGACCCCTCGCTAACGATGTTTCACATAGGCCGCGAAATTCAACTGTTACATCGCTAGAAGCATGAAGAGCACATTAAAGCGTAGTGAAAATGTTGTATCAGAGTCAAATGTTTAGCCTGAAGTTTCCTTCAAAGCAAAGAATCAATTCCTAATTGATTAACAATCATCGCACTTTCATGTGAGAGAATCAGCTGGTCATTGCGTCAGCCCTCCTTGCTGCCTCACCCCGTGAGCGGAGAATTGGCCAAAAAACGCATTATCGCATATGTGAATAAATCTTGTTTTCGTGCTGCACCCAAGAGAAACGGTCTTTTCCAGAAAACAAGCACACTGTTCAAATTTTTGAATATTACGCTATTGAATGGTTACTATTAGTCCAAAGAAAGAGCTCTGTCCGGCAAAGTGTGAAATAAACGCTGTCTTTCTTCTACAGCACTATCAAAAGAGCTTTTCCAAAAAGCATGCAAATTATTGAGTTCTCCGAGACTTGTGCTGTTGAAAGATAGCACCCAAGGAAGGAATTTTGTGCGACGAAATGTAAGCGAGATAAGAAAGAAAAATGCATCGTTTTGTGAAGCATATTTCTATTTTGGATTTTGCAGCTTGAAAGGAAGGGTGTTTTGGAAAACCAACCACGAACAGCTTTAGACAAAGATTTAAGCTTTTGAGTGAATACTAACACTCCTATGAAAACTTCTTGTCCACCGAAAAGGGTCGTTTCTTCATTTGTTCTTGGGTGACAGAAAAAATCTGTCCCAATTATTGATGAATTGTTGTACGATCTTTGATTAATTTAACCCTTTCTCTACGTCGGCAGAGTTCGACTGGTGCTCTGTCCGGACGGCTACACAGAACTTATGAGCGTTACAACTTTATAATGATCTCACTAGGACTATCCTTCAACTTTATATTTACTATTTAATCGTATAATCTTTTTGATTATACAACATTTTCACAATGTTGTTACGGAGCAGTTTATTCGATTAACGTTTCCACGCATGTCATAATCTTTTGGAAACCTATTTTTATATTGACTGTTTTTTGTGACCTTGCTTAAAACAATATCTGCCAACATATTGCAAGCCTGATAGGCCGAAAAGTACAACCAGAATTATATAAGTGTCGTTACAGACCTTGTTGAATGCTTGGGATATGTTATCAGGTTATATGCTGTTTTGAGCATGGTCTCAAAAAACACTTAAATTCAAAGGTATTATTTAGTTTACGAGCCATGAGCAATCCACTGTTAATCACTACATTTTCGGTCGATCTTGTCACCAGATACTTACTTTAACGGTCCGTCTTCACAGATTGTGCGGACACCAGTACATGAAAATGTGCTGGTTCGGCTGAGTTGTTCCCTGGAGTCTCGAGGCAAGCCTAACAGGAGCGTGTTGAGGTCAACACCACATCAGAGCAGTTGTCTGCCATTGTGGATCACAGGGAGATTACCACCTTCAGACTAGTAGCTACCAAGACGGCGGTCACTCCTGCTACGGTTTATTCTTAGCTGGGCTTTCCGAATGCAAGCGTCGGATTCCTTGGGGATGATTACCGCTGCACTTTGCAGTCCAAGACCGAGGAACACCTCCCAACCACGACTAGGTGATAAACCATTTGGGAGGATTTTCCTTGGTTATGTAGTAATTTATCATCTCTGCATTAATGAGATCTTTTCTTCCGCGTACAGTGTAACATGTCGTCGATTCCTTTATATGTAGGGAGTATATCAATTTACAAGGGATTGAGTGAAGCGAAAGGCTTCGTGCTACTAATGAGGCTGAAAGGTCGAAACACATGTCTAACACTTTGCAAGTGCTCTAACAGATTTGATAAATGGCTTATGTTTTTAGGTTATTTTACTACAGTTTTGTAAAACTGACTCGATCAGCAAAGAATATCTGGGTAATGTGAATATTTTTTCCTTACTAAAAACACCCTTTGAAAAGTCTCTTTCTTGACATACTATCATTAAGTGACGATAGAGTCTGTTGAAAACCTAAGTTCAGCGAATACGTACCGAATTTTTATCGGGAGCTTGCCAATTTCGAAAACTTCTCGTTTAAGCGAAGCGAGGTTGGTAATTGTAGTAAAAGTAGCAGTAATAATAGCAGTTCGATGGCTGACGGTTCGGCGACGTGCTTTCGTCAGAGCCTGGACGTATGTCGTTCTAGTCTATTCAAATGATTTATCAGACGTATGCTATATTAGGCGATTTAAATCATTCATATCGTCTAATACAACATATGTTCAATCTTTGAAGAAAGCGAACTGGCCGAAATGTTAGCAGTCGAACTGCTATAATTACTGCTGGTACTTCTAATACAACTGAAAGCCTCGTATAGGCTAAGCAAAATGACTTTTCAGAAATCATCATTATTGATTATTGATGCCGAGATCTGTAGAAAGTCGATCTTTTATGTGATTGTACCAATCTGCGAGGCCGCCCGAAAAGCGCGGAAATGCCTATATCGTTTTCAAAATGGTTGGATGATTTCTTTTTAGATTGATAGCTACCGGTGAGCTTTTCGGGTCCGCCTCTTTTGTTCATCGTCATCCACACGTTCTGTTTGACTTGTGCTTAGTGGCTGCATCAAGCTGTGGAGAACAGATGATTTAGTTTAGCTTTATTACTTACTATGTAAAAAGGAAATTTCGAAAATACGGTCTTTTTGTACCCTGTTGCGTTTTCTAAGGTGTAGCAACTATATCGAAGGGCCGATCTCCACTAAACCTCGACATATGCAATGAAAATTGAGAGATATCTCACGAATTGTCATTTTATTCAAAGCTTTCACTAGGATGACCGTCTTCTACAAAATCGGTGGGTGACGTTTCGGCGACTTCGCGTTCTTCAGAGCCGTCCTGCCAGGTTTTAGATTTGAATTTATCTTTGTCTGAAACCTGACAGAACAGCTATGAAGAGATGGAGTCGCCAAAACGTCGACCATCGATTTTGAAGAAGACCGACTAACTTAAGGAAAGCTTCAAGTAAAGGCGAGTAACTGGAGCAACTGTGATATGATCGCTCTGTTACCACTCTTTTTTCGATGTCTTATCGTATTGATGATGTAGTGGCAGCACGCTCCTCCGGTAAGGGTGAAACATGGGGTCAACTGCCACATGATATCGAATGTCTTGCGAACCACCTAATAATTCCCCACATATATTAGTAGCACGGCGATATGTCCTTACCCAACCAAACCCGTTAGAAGTTGGTTGCTGACAGCTACGATAGGATAAAGGTAAAGGATAGAGCTCTCAACGTTTATCAATCCCTGGCGGATGCACCATTCATTTGACTTCAATTTTAAACTCCGTTTGAGATTGTTGAATGCATATCTGGCCTTTACAATGACTCGCGGTGGCCTCCTGCTGAACCGAGTCAGTGCTGCTTATCCTCCGTCACAAGTCTCAGATTTGTCTGATACCAGTTTATCGACTTCGGAGGGATGAATGGCTTGATGAACCATGTGCGCAAGATCGAACCATTGACCTCGTGTGGGCGGCGCAGAGAACCTGAAACCATTGCGTTACATGCGCTCTTATATATATATATATATATATATATATATATATATATATATATATATATATATATATATATATATATATATATATAACCTGTATCACCTGTCGTCCCGTTGATCGTCGAGTGACTCGAGCGGGTACCAGCAACTCTTCCATTTTTTCCTACAGCGTGCAAGAGTAGCCCAGTGGGTCCTCCTTGCTCTAGGAATTCGCTGAGCATCATATCTTTCTTCCATCGCTTTCGTGAAGAAATCGGACCAACGGGTCAGTGGTCTTCCTTTAGAGCGCTTGACGTCCCGAGGAATCCAGTCGGTAACGGCTCTCGTCCATCGGTTGTCGTTGAAGTGCATTACGTGTCCGGCCCACCTTATTTTCGATATCCTGGCGTGTAGAACGGCGTCTCTGATTTTCGATCGTTGACGTAGGTCGGAAGTTCGGATCCTTTGTCTCATTTGCGAAATACGAGATACTCCTAGCATCGACCTTTCGACTGCGCGTTCGATAACGGCAAGTGATCTTTCATCCTGCTTACGTAGCGACCAGGTTTCTGCTGCATACGTTAGGGCAGGGATAATTGTCGAGTCGAAAAGGTGGGCACGGAGTCGGATGTTCTTTGTCCTCTTCACTACATCTTCGATGCTCTTAAACATTCCCCAAGCCGCTCGTTTCCTCCTGCTCAACTCTGGGGCTAGGTCGTTCATCATGTTGATTTCACGACCTAGATAGATGTAACTGGAGCATCCGGAAATTGTCGTTCCATTGAGCGTGAATGGGGCATTAGAAACCCATCCTTTCCTCATGAACATTGTTTTACGTTCGATTAAGTTGAAGACCAATCTTTCCACAGGCGTTATCAAAATCGGTCAACTTTCGTTCCGCTTGGCTGATGTTTGGTGTTATGAGAACGATATCGTCAGCAAAGCGAAGATGGTTTAATTTTCGACCGTCAATTTGCACTCCCATTTCGTCCCATTCTAATGTTCGCATGACGTTTTGCAGGGAGGCAGTGAATAGTTTTGGCGATATTGTATCGCCTTGTCGAACCCCTCTTCTTACGTCAATGGTGATATTGTTGTAGAATGGAGATATTCTGGTCGTGAAATCTTTATAAAGCTCACGAAGGATATATATATATATATATATATATATATATATATTTATATATAATGTAGTCTGGGAATAGTTCGAGTCTGGATGTCTACACAATGATTTGATCTTTTTCGTCTGAGGATTTCTATAATATCGATGAATACCTATCGAACATTTTATGCTAATTCTCGTGATGTGAGCAGTTTGATTTTCAGTACTTCACCTTCAAAACCATCAGCGAATTCTCTCCACTGACTTGCTCGGTTATAACAACCACTCGGAAATTATTTACGATCATCTTTTCTATCGTATTCATGAATCATCCACTACTGGAACGAAAAAATGGGCGACATTCATAGTGTTCTCTGGTCTGATTATGGATGCCTATCGACAGCAAGGTTTCGATGAAACATCAACATGTTAAGTACTGCTCTGCTGAATTATTACTTGCTTTGCTATTTGCTTTGCAGATTACTGATTTATCTTAATTTGCACTAGTTCGTCTCTTTAGAGCTTTCTTCTATATGTTTCTAAAACATAGCTTTTAATAGTGTAAGCCCTAGAGAAGCTTTCTCTGGAAACGTCGAGTTAAGGTTAGGGTACGATTTTCGTAATCCAAATTATCTTTGATAGAGATAAATGTGCAGTTTCTAATGGCTGTTTGTTTCTATTGAATTGTACCAAACGACGATAAAGCTGATTACTTCTAAAGAGAATAACAGAGGACGTTGAGTACAATGTCAGCGTATATCTCCATGTTTCTCCTTTCTCATGTTGTTGAGTCCATTCTGACGGTTCTATTCTTTTAGTGCAATGCCGATCGCGGAAATTATTCTTTTTTAGTCATATAAGAGCTCTTTTGTTGAAAATGTTGTTGGAATGATGTGAGAAGACCTTCAACTTACCAGTGAAATCGAGCCAGTGCTAATAAAAGTTAGCAAAATATCAGAAAGATAGCTCTTCCTCCAATCGGCAGAGGCTTTGCCTTCCTGCTATAATTTTGAAATGATCTTAATCTTCAACTCCTATTATCATCATTTGTTTTTGAATAGACAATAAAGTTTCCCACAATATATAACCTTTTCTCAGGCTACAATAACTTGGGTAATTCAACATTGATGCGGATGCAAATTCATTTGATTGAGCCGGCCGCGCCACCTGTCGTCCTGATTTCATGGAATTTTCCGAGTGAATACGGATCGTAAAGGAAATGAAGCGTAGGAAGGCAAGAACGTCGAGAGTTAGGCAGTACTTTGAATTTCGGTAGGGAATCAGCGCACATCTCGTTCTTCCCAAGATTGCGTGCTAACTACTGCACTACCGCGGCTCCTAGTCTGCTGTTGTTGTTCCAATCAGGAAGTAGGAAGTCAGTTTAGGGAGCGTTATTAAAGAAACTTATACCATTGAATTCGTTGGGAAGCTGAGAACAACACTAAACTCCGTCAACGGTTGTTTGATGATAGCCGCGATATCTTCTATGGAAGAGTGGAAGCAGAGCGGTGACGTCGGCGGAGTAGTGGTTGCGCGCGTCTTCTCTTTGGGTGAGACATGAGTTCAACTTCCGTCAAGGTTTAAAGTTTCGCATACTATTCGGCACCCTTCAATGTACGATCATAATCTGCTATTCAAGCGGTAAAATGAAAATAAATCTAAGAACATATAAAGGAAACACATATTCTAACTCATCGTCATGAACTGCTCTCGTATTATCCTAGAAGTGATTGAATGCATATCTGGCCTTCACAGCTACTTGCGGTAGCCCTACCAATGTATCAAGTCATTCCTGCTTATTCTCCTAGACAATTCTGTTATCAACTTACCGTCTTCGGAAGGGCATAAGCTTTGTCGAGCCTGAGAGCGCCATCAAACCACCGACCACCAGTGTGTAGCAGAATACCTCGAACCACTACGCCACGCACGGGAGCTGCAAAAGATTGTGGAACTAGGCGCACTAATTAGTGCACAAATAACCAAAATCCTTCATTCGCTTCAAAAATCGTCGGCATCAGTATAACGTTTTTCTTATGATTTAGGCTCATTTCATGATCTTGATGGTGAAAATTTACTTGTCTAACGTGGGTGGTTCACGAGGTGGGTATGGACTAAAAGTTGTGAGGGTGTTTCTTTTGCGATCTACGCCAATCAATAGCAGTTTATTCCGTGAATTAGCTGATAACGCAAGGCTGACGGTGAAATTCATTAAATTGGCAGATCGACTTCCGCGGACCCACACTGGGCGTGTCAGCCGGCATGGGAACAACTCCGCCTCCAATCCGATTAGTCGCCTACTACAATGCTACTTTCCGTTGCAGTATCGCACGTGAATTAGTCCAAAACTTAGCTGCGAGTTGCAAGGAAAAGTAGTATTGTAGTCGGCGTCGTGTGGAGCTGGCGGGCAAGCCCAACATGGGTCAGCGGAAGTCAACCGGTTAACTCGTTTCGACGTCTTCATCTTTTTCAAAACCGAAAGATGCGTATTGATTGTCCACCACCGTCGTTTGTCTTCACCTTCGTCGTTGTTCGAGTCAAATCTCCATCGGTGGAGCACCGCTCGAACGACAACGATGACGAAGATCCGGTGGATTCAAATGACTGTGGATGGATCACTGACTAAAATCATCGCCGCCCCGAAGAAGAAATGCGCTAACTAAATGAATCTCACCGACAGCCCTGTTGTACTAGCCAGATGACGGGAGAGACTATTATTGATCAGCGTAGATCACGAAAGAAACGCGCTCCCACGCACGATCTCCACGATAATGTGTCCGCCAGTCCGCAATTGTGTACCAAGCGAAGCGAGCTCCTCGTCCGACTTCGCCTGCGCTAGACTTCACGCGGCCGCGTCGCGACCTTTAACGTGCTTCAAAGCCATCATTCATAGTCTTTCTGCCAATGCGCGTCTGCCGGTCGGCGGCATGAGCACATTGCCGGACCTCCCGTGGCTGCTTAAATATCTTGTTTCTGACCTGAGACGTGGTTGTCCTCTCTCTCTTTCTTCTCTCAAACTGCATTCACCTGATTTCATTGTTTTATTAGCAGTTTTGTAGTGTTATAACTGCGTAGCTTAGAGTCTAGCATGCACTCTCTGAAGGACAAGGCGCCTGTTCAAGTCTTGCCCGGGTCAGAAACTCTGTATATCTCGCAAATTATTGGATTCTCCAAATCCAACGTTTTTTTTTCTAAATTTCATCGCGTCAGTAGCAGTGTTATAACGCTATAATTATGTATCCGAGAGGTTCCACGCGCTACCGTAAAGAGTGAGATGCGGGTTCAACTCCCTCCGTGGGATTCTAGGCTTTGTAATCGATTCAGATATCTTGAGTTTTCCAACTTTGAGAATCTTAAGTTTCACTGCCTTAGTAGCAGTGTTATAATGTTATAGCTAGGTATCTAAGGGGTTCTGCGCGCCCCACGGAAGGGTGAGACGCCGGTTCACCTCTCGCCCGGCGTTCAGATATCTCCCAAATTTTCCGATTTCTCCAACTTTAAAATTTTCGTAATAATTTTATTACTGCGTATCCGAGAGGCTTCACACACCATTGGAAATGGTGAGACGCGGTTTAACCCTCGCCCTTAGGTTGTAAGTTTTGTATATCAGTCGGATTTCTTAGATTCTCTCGCTTTAAGAATCTTAATATTAACTGCCTTAGTAGCAGTGTTACTATGTTGAAACTACGTATCCAAGAGGTTATACGCGTCCTTGGAAAAGATGCGACGAGGGTTCAGCTCCCGCCAGGTGCCCAAACTTTCCCATATCAGTCCAAATTCTTGAATTCTTTAACTTCGCTCGAATGTTTAGTCGTCTAGAAAGCTCTGATGTTTTACTTGAGGAGCAGATGCATAGTTGTTAACAGTAAAATTTATAACATACCACAGTTTTGACGATATTGCACCTTCCTCAGAGCCATCTGATTGCTATATTTCTGAGTCTTCCAATTATTTTATTGACAGGGAGCTGCACAGAGGAATGCATAAGGAGGAATGTCCGATAGAGAGAGCTCAATTTCGAATTCTGTCTGGCTTTGAATTCTTTTATAGTTTCTCTTTGAAATGGTGGTTTCTTCACTTGGCTATGTAGTTCTTCCATCCCTCTATGAGTATTCGGAACCCAGATGTGTGAGTTTTCACTTCACTGCGGAAGACTTTTCTTTGATTAAAGAGAATAACACCCTTTCAGCGAAGCAAGCGAAGTCTGTGTTTTTTGAAGCAGTGGATGGACAGCAAGTTTAAAATTGAATAAGTATCGGGGATTTGAGGCAAGTTGCGTAGTTTAGTATATGTATTGTAGCGCCGTAGCCGTGTGATTTTGGTGCTCGTCGTGGCGCACGTGGAGCCGAGGTCCATCTTCAACACTGTCCGGCCGTCAACAAGAACGCCGTATGGAGCGCCACAGCCATACTATCTTCGACGTTGCGAGGCGACATGCTTGAGGGAATCCGCACAATGAATTGTGATGGCGGGTCTTGTAAATAAATTTTACTTATATTTAGTTTAGTGTAATCCCTCTATATGACGGAATGGTTAGGGTGCTCTTGCAGCACACACGTGGTTGGTGGTTCGATCCAGCACCCAAGGCTTGTAAGCCTTTCATCTGTCCGTGGTCTATAAAATCGTTCCAGACTTGTTTAGTAGGATAGCAGCGCTGACTCGATATATCACTAAGGCATCGGGAGTTGTAATGACCAGGTATGCACTGAGTCACATCCGGGATATTAAGAATGAAGACGAATGCGTAATTCATCCCCTAGGGATTAATCAGCACCAAGAGCTCTATCCTTTTATATCCTTTCCTGATCAGTGTGGGTCATTGATTTCAATGCAGTCATAAGGGAGTTGCCATGAATCTATTTGAAATTTTTTCTCACTTGTTCTAAGCAGTTTTGTAATTCTATAAACATTGCTTTGAGAGTATTGAGTGGTATGCAATTATTCAATCCCAGGTGGGAGTTGGAACCCGCGCTTCCATTGCACTAAAGAGACACCGCTTTGCTACCACTCTTCTTTCGCTTTTCAAGTTCAATTCCCGGTAGATGTCGGATGTTTTGCGTACCACTTGGTATCCCTAAGATGACAATACTTTAATGTTGGTACTGAGCTATAAAACTTGGATGATACGCCCATAAATTATAGATATGGATCATTTCAAGGTTTTCTGTTGTTTCTTATGTAGATGAAGCATATCTGTTAACTGATTGGTTATCGCTTTAGCATGAGTATTCAGGCTCGGATCTGGACATTTTTACAGTTCGCCCATAAAGTGATGGCTGTACGCTCGCAGCTTTAGAAATTCTCTTGAAGATTTTTGTTTCTGTAGTAGTGACTAATTTTTCGTGCTATTGAATGGACACCGATTTATGAAATAATGGGTCGTTACATAGTTATTTCCCTAGATATTGTCCATTTCAAAGCTCTTGTTTGTGGAAAGAAAAGAATTTGTCTTTTTTTATAAAGCTTTTCGTGCTTTTATCCACTTCGTAGGAATCCGTCCGAGTTTTGTTGTTCTCTTTCATCTAATGGTGAAGTATTTAGGGCAAATCACACAGTGATACCTTTCTCTAATATGCCACTACGACGTGAGTCGCATAGCGGTCCAGTGGATGAGCCATTTACTAGCAGGGAGGTGAGTTGCGGAATCATCAGATAATTTGAATAAAGGAAGAATTAAGCAGGAAATGTTAAATGATATTCTTTCTCCTTCTTTAGATCCACTTTAGCATCCTAAGAGCTACATGGCAATCAAAGCCAGTATTTGGTTATTATTCTTTTAGTAGAAGTCACTGAAAGTCTAGTAAATGTGTACAGTATTTGTTTTTCTCAATGTAATCTCTCCCCTTATGCATGGACATTTAAGACTAAAACTAAGTTACGGCGATGATTCTAACAAGTCGTCCAGCGTAGTTTAGATTTCCTAATGTAGTCTTCTGTCGGTCCACTAAAGTGGTATGATTACGAAAAACTCATAAGAAAGGACATAAGAAAAAAAAGTTGTCGAGGGGTTACAGCGTGAAGGCCATCCATTATACAGAGATCAGTTGTGTCCACTAACGGTCAAAATCTTTCCATATCGGTCTTTTTAGTTGGATGAATGCCATTACATAAGAAAACCTGTGGATTTTTAAGTTGTCAATCAGTCTCTACTCTTCAATTTAACTCACAAATTATCTTATTCGCTTGGTGCTTTGTCATTCCAGATTCTAACCGACTCTGACGTGGGATCAGGACTAGAAAATAATAGGTCGAAAACACTCGAATTGAATAGTCTTTCAGCGGAACTAAAGCATGGGTATGTTTGTGACGTAGATCTATCACTCTTGATGTTTCTGGTTATTGTGATTTCTATCAGAGATTAAGCTGTACTTAGCCTTTTTCCAATATAAACAACACGGTTTTCGTTGTACTGCACGCTTATGAAGGTTGTACAGTTATATAATGGCAACGCAGTTTCACTCATAGTCAGATGAGAGTAGGAAGTCCATTAAAGTTAGCGATTCTAGCATTTCGGAGGAGCTGATAAAAACGAAAAGTTGTGGTTCACCTCGTCGTGTAGTAACGCCTTGTTCGAACTATCAAGGTACGATTCAAAGGTTCATCACTGCTACATTGCTCCACAATTCGTATTTCAGATCGTGTTGTTGCATCTCCTGCTGGCTTGTCTCCTACAGAAGTTAAAATAGAGGATCCACAGGAAGTGAGTACTTTTGGCGGACTTTGATCATGAACTTAGTCTACCTCGACTTAACGACTCACACTGAACGAAGTGTGGTTTGATGTCGTAAATCAGTTTCAGTCAATGAATGTAGTCATCCATTTATCCCCTTATTCCAGCCAACCGGTACTTCTCTGTTGGCGATAAATAATGCGGAATGGAATGTGGAGAAAGCTGCAGAACAGGTAAACAAACGTCGTGACTATCCTCATCAAAATTATCCTTTTTTTTCAAAAATTTGTGACGGTTTCCACGTGTGCCTGAATACTGAGCGTTATTTTTTAAGCGGCACCTATTGTTACTTCGTGTTTCCCTCGCATTCTACGTAAAAAAAAGCGAAACCGTCAATCACTTGATCATGTTTTTATATTACAAGTTAACGCTACGTTCGTTCATTGGCGTTATGAATGATCACACTGTTCTAGAAAGCACAAGTGATGATGAGGATCGCTGAACTCCGTCGTGCTGGATTGTGGACAGCGAGTCGCCTTCCGCTTTGCTTAGAGCCCCACGAAATAAGACAGATTGGGATTATCTTCTTGAGGAAATGAAGTGGATGGCTACAGATTTTCGAATGGAACGTCAATTCAAGCGGAACGTTGCGCGAAAGGTTTTTTGCCGACGTTCCTTTTTTAGAGTGACAACACTGCTTCAAAAGAGTTATTTATTGTGAAGTAAAAGATTAGCTTGTAGATTGCTTTGGCCATTCAAAAAACAAAACAGAGACAATGAAACTTACTAAGAGCGTGCTCATCTGCGGTCAATTAGAGTGGGCCTCCATATAATTATTTGTTGTCGATGAATGACAATTTTTGTGCTTTAATCCTAAGATGCTTTAGATAAAATTTTAGGACAGTAAACGGATTTGTGCCTCGATTGCAAAAATGGTTCGTGATTTTTGGCAGAGTGTAGATAAGGTTGTGAAACATCGTGCGCAGGTAGACCTATCCCGTTCTTTGATTCATGAATCTAAACTTGCATTACTGAATTTTGAGGAAATTCTTGAATCAGAGAAGCGAACGGCTTTGAATGCTCACATGGCTTTCATCGTTGGTGAAGTCGACAAACTGAGTTCCATGGTTCAAGAAGAGTTGACACAAGACAGAGTAGCTTTTAAAACTCCCTCAAATACATCTCGTGATGACGAGAACGGTATTTTTTTGTAATTTCACTACATAATGTAATAAGTTTGAAGTATCTAGTTTTCAAGTAGTCAAACGAACAGTCCCAGTGAAAGAAGTTGGGAATTGTGCTACTTGAACCACACAGAAAAGGTCCTTTGATATCGTAGCATCGCCATAAAATATTTCTGTCACTAAAAAACGACTAAAAATAATGCAATGTTATGTGTAGTCGTGTAGTCATAAAATCGATGATGATCGGTGTCGAATTTGATCATAGAAGTTGTGAAAAAAGCAGGTGAATAATGACAGCTACGTGGTTTTTGACATACTTTTAATCACATCACTTTCTATTAACCCTTAATGTGCGACGCGTAAACGATATTGTACATAGGGGCTCTGAGTAGTACCCTGTAAAACCATTTTCTGCTCCTTGAACCCTTTCTAATTGGCCATTTTGCCACAATGTGCGCTGTACAACAGAGCGACGATCTCAAGAGACCCAACTAGCCCTGAAGAATTTTCAGTGGCTAAGCAAAAGTGATTTTAATGCTATGCTGCTAGTCGGAAGTTATGAGTAAAACTATGTTAAGAAGGTTGATGCATTTAGTAAAGTTTATAATTCGCATGTTCTAATAGCTAGACATCAGACTAATGCATCTAACTGACGAGAAATAAATAGCGCTACGATGCGTGCAGAATCAATAAAAGTTCCTTCGAATGTCCACATACGAAGAAGTTAACCATTTGCCAAGTTTTATTTATACATTTCACATAGTGATCTTAGTCGTAACAACTGCTCTGAAGTGTGGAAGTGGGTAAATATTGCTGAGTGTATCGTTTTACAGAGAAGATAAATTATAATTGCTTCTTGTTGTCCGTGGCGTTTGATGTAGGGTCAGTCAACATGAACGTTGGTACTTTTGCTCATGAAATAGTAGTGCTGCGTCATACTGAGAACTATAAGCGTATTTATAAACCATTTACTGCGCAGACCACTGCTTTGGATTAGAGCAGTTTCCTTGAGTTAAGGTTTCTCTGAAATTCTGCACACGTCCGAAACTGCCAATTCCAATAATTTTCAAGTCAAAATTTGCTGGAGCAGTTGTCTGGTTAACAGTTGCCTCCTCTGTGGAAAACAAGCACACATCTTGAGCTACAGGACCACTTAGTGTGAGAATACTCATTGCGTCACAGATTGAAAGCTTTATTGGAAATTATGAAGATAATAACTTTCATATTCTGTTACGGTAGATGAGGACTTCTGTGCAAGCGAATCGGACTCGGGCGACGAAATAATCATAGAACGTGAAGAGGCGGCCATGCAACAACATGAGATTAACGATATTCAGCAAGAAATTTCAGCACTTAATAAGGATGCTAATCAAGATATGGACGACCTTTTAGCTTCGGTACACTTCTTTAGTGTTTTCTGTTTCACTTATGTTTTCAACATCACTCTCAGTTCATGATCATTTTTATATATGACCTTTCAGCTACCACCAGATTATCTGGCATCAATTGGTGTGCACTTACCGTCCAACAGTACTAGCAGAGAAACCGGTTCACCTATTGATTCAGAGGGTGATGATGAAGACAAACGTGTGAAAGATAGTGCTAATATCCAAAATGCGAAGGTGAGGACTTTGTAAATTTGTCTTGATGCATGTACATCAAATTTTTTTGATAAAGGAGAAGTGGGACGAAAGTAGCTCCGTGGGAACGAGAGCAAAACGTTTGGAGTTGGAAGAAGCTTCAGCTAACGATAGTGTTTCTCGTAGAAAAAGCAGTAGAGCGCGTTCATCCGGAGCAAGTGAGGAAACATCGAAATTGGAAGAAGACCGAAACAGGTATGGATAAAGGGGACTCCGCGATAATCTGTGGTCAGAACACATTGTTGGTTAGTATTGACTGTAACCGGCTTTTCAAATGCACTGTCACAACATCTCCCTTTGAATTTTCACTATCGTTTCTTTATATCTTTTGTCTAGGAAGGTAAAGGCGACGGCCGTGGTATGTTGGAAAGCGTTGATTATGCCAAGCTAAACAGAATTAATAGTAACGAACGTCAACAAGAACTGGCCAACATTGCAGAGGCAGCGTTGAAACTCCAACCAAAGGGCTATACGCTAGAGACAGCACAGGTTTTACACTTAAACGAAAGTTAATTGTTTGGTGTATATTCTTGAATAGCCTTACGGCTTTATTTCAGGTCAAAACTGCGGTGCCCTTCTTAATTAGGGGACATTACGGGAATATCAGATGGTAGGACTGGACTGGTTGGTCACTCTTTACGAGAAGAACCTGAATGGAATTTTTGCTGATGAAATGGGTGAGCAAAAGATTTTATATTGGATTGCTTTGTGGTTGTCTATAAGTTTGCACAACGACGACCTACTTTTCAGGCCTAGGAAAAACTATTCAGACTATTGCTTTATTGGCTCATTTGGCTTGTTGCGAATCCGTATGGGGACCGCATTTGAATGTCGTACCAACATCTGTCATCTTGAATTGGGAGATGGAGCTTAAGAAATGGTGTCCTGCATTCAAAATCCTTACATACTTTGGATCTCATAAGAATCGAGTAGAGAAACGAAAGGCATGATAGATCTTTTGCACCTTTTATACAGACGGTTTCATGCATTTGTTCTCATTTATATACGTGCTTTATTAGGGCTGATCAAAGCCAAATTCATTCCACGTATGTGTTACTTCGTACAAGACTGTCACGACCGACATTCGTGCGGTCAAAATGAATGTTTGGAAAGTGGAAGATTTATTCAAGTTCCAAGCCAAATAAACTTCGCTCTTTGATAGGTAAGGCAGTATCTAATCTTGAATGAGGCACAAAATATAAAGAATTGGAAGAGTCAGAGATGGCAAGCATTACTAAATGTTAAGGCGTGTAGGCGATTACTTCTCACAGGTACATATGCTTTAAATATGTTTCCTTCAAAATAGGTATCAACTATGGAATCTTTTTCGTCTTTGAGGTACTCCTCTACAAAATCCTGTCATGGAGCTCTGGTCTCTGATGCATTTTTTGACGCCCGCTATTTTCGCAAGCCATGACGATTTCGAGAATTGGTTTAGCAATCCGCTCACTGGAATGATGTATGGGAGTGCTGAGTTTAGCGCTCCGCTCGTGCAACAACTGCATAAGATATGTTAACTAAGTATCGCTTGTTTTTTCCCACCCTACTATCCGTTCCTTTTTCCCTAATATTCACCCTTTTCCTGTAATTTGACGTTGGTGTTTCGCCGTTCATACGTCATGATTCGCTTTCTCATGTTATGATTAGTATCTAGGTCTTTGTTAATTGACGTAGTTGTAAATCAAGGCAGTTTTAGGTGTTACGCCCATTCATCTTGAGGAGGTTGAAAAGTGAGGTGGAGAAGCAACTTCCGAAGAAAACGAAACATATAATTGAGTGTCCTTTGTCTAAGCGGCAAAGATATTTGTACGATGACTTCATGAGCCAACGAACGTATGTTTTCTCGTGTTTTCTTCTCATTGAATTGATCTTTATGGGATTTTCTATTAAGTTAATTTAGAACTCGAGATAAGTTGATGTCCGGAAATATGCTCTGTGTGCTCAATATCGTCATGCAATTAAGAAAGGTTCATTTATTTGCTTTTGAAGTCATACAGAATTGTATTCTTCAAATCTTGCTTATAGTGCTGCAATCATCCAAACCTTTTCGAACCAAGACCCGTCCAATCACCTCTATGTCTGCATAGATTGCAACGCGTTGTACCACGAATGGTGATCGACCTCGACTACAAAGTTCGTGGTCGTGATCTGCCAGAATTTCTTGATATCCGAAAGCGATTTACTGGCATTTGTTCGTCAACAGTTAGTAATTTCATACATCTTTGTTGATCATATGCAAAGTTACTATTATGCATGTAGTATTTTTAAAAGCGCTTTCACTATGAATGTAATATTCGCAACTCATGAGCATAAAGGTTGGTCGAGCACCAACAATCGAAGAATTGGAGCAGTCGAGCAACACTGGTCCGCCTGCCATACCTGGATTTTGTCTACGAAGACCATTCCCTTCAATAGGAGTAAGTAATACTAGGTCATGTCAAAAGTTTTAGCACTAAAGCAATAAACACCACATTTACTAGCCAAATGTAACTAAAATGCATGACTTTGGCATCGTTCAATTGCACATTTTCTTGTGCATATTTTGCTCTACAATTTCTCTATATTTGGTTTAAGATAGGGCTATCTTGTTAAGGATTTTGCTTGCTACTTATGCACGAATGACTCGTAAGTGGTTTGCGTAGTTCAACTGGGGAGAACACTTTGGAGGAGCAATGGCGCTCGGATACCCACAAGAACATCCATTAATCTTGCACGTTTCTTCACTAGTATCTTCGCTCCTAGCTGTCTTTATGCAAGCGTATCATCGCCCTAGGCTCCATTAATCTTGCGCGCTGCTTCGCTAGCATTTTTCCCGTGGCATCATACGTTCATGATGAGCAAGTAATTTATATCCAAACCAGCTCCACCTTAATGCAAGTATAGGAAACCTGTATGCCAATATGTTCGCAAAAAAATGCACAACTGATTCTGAAATCGTGCAAATAAATTACTTCAGGTTAAAAAGTTTTGTGTCCATTGCTTTGGTGCCAAAACTTATGAAAAGGTCTAACAATATTCTAAAAAGTGCATCTCATTCAGCAATAAGTAGAATGTTTTGTTTTCCTATGAGCTTGTGGTGGAATACAACTTTCATTCAACCTTTCAGAGTGTTACGAATGAGGCAAACTCATTGGACGTTGCGTTTGTTGTCGATCTAAATGACATTGAGCTCCAACGTGCCGAGTTTGCCCGTAAGGGGAACGTACTCGTTGTTGAAGCTGAGGATAGTAGGGGTGCACATGAAAGAGGAGAAGGTAAGGTGCTATCTAAAATTCTCCATCTTTCTCCTCTGGATTATCTTAATTTGAGGCATACCAACTTCTATGCGGATGGAAGTAGACAATGGTCGTTTAACGGTAGATTCGGAAAAGGTGAAGCGCTATCATGACACCAAGATATGCAAGGTTTTTGTTCAAAATAATGGGGCAAATGAGTAATTGTGACATTTTTGGTTGTATCATCAATATGTATATGCGTACATTTACATGCATATATGTGCATATATATATGTATTTCGAGCACGTAGGTACGCATATCCATATATGTATGTGTACGTGCATGCAAATGTGCATGTAGACGTGTGCATATGCGCGTATACGTGTACACATATACATATGTACTTCTGTTAATTTGTATATGTGGAGGTATACATATATGTGCATGTATATGTGTATATACATGCACACAGAATTTGATCCTGCGTTCATGGCTCACCAAGTCATCCATCCCTCCAGGTTCGGTAAATTGTTACAGGACCGGCTGCAGTCCTGTCTGGGAGAATAAGCAGCACTGACTCGATATAGCAGGAGGCCACAGCGAGTCATTGTGAAGGCCAGATATGCCTTGAATCACCTCAAACAAAGTTGAAAATTGGAGACGAATGTAAGGCGGATCCATCAGAAACTGATCAACCGCCGAGAACTTTATCATTTTTAGTCATATTTGTGTATATATATATATATATATATATATATATATATATGTGCATACATATGTAATATACATGTATGTACGCGTGTGTATATGTGTTTATACGTACGTACATGCGTATACACATGTTTTCTAGAACTACTCGTTTATCAGAGCAGTATTTTTGTACAATTTTTCTTTTGAGCTCCAACGCCAACGATTTAGGTAGTCGCTGGCTTTAATGGGGAGAAAACTTTGCGAGAGGTGTCTAATCGTTTGGAGGAACATTCTAGTAGAATAAATATTCCTGTTCCTAAATCTCAAATGGCCAATCCAGTACCTGCTGAAATTGCGGCAATGCCAGGTGGAGCGGCATCGGCAGCAATTATTAGCATGGGTACAGATTGTACTTCGAAATCGGACAGAATATCGTGCGGACAGACGATATTAGTCTAGGAAGTCGAGCATAAACGTACATATTAGTGACTGCAATGATGTGATTTATTCATGTTTGTTTTTAGTTTTCAAGCGTTTTTCAGCCATTTCATCGGTGTTCGACATCTTTATCAAAGGTGGCCTGCCTGACTGTTTCGACACCTACAAGTGGCTTCTACTATTAAATGCAAAATGGTGACACATTCTATGGTAATGATATGAGGGAGTCCTTGGCGGATTTAGCGTCGCGTCTCAGTCCACCCTTGAAGCGACGGCGTGACATCTCTCCAGACATCCAACTTGTGACCGGAGAATTTGCCGAACTTGTACCGGTTTGTCGAATTTTAATAACCAGTGCGGTGCTTTTCGATTACTTCGGTTGTTACTCATGTCTTTGTTTCTGTATTTTAGTCTTAAGTTACTTATTAATGTCACTTGAGGTTGAGGTGTTACAACGAATTGAGGAGAACAATCGCTTAAGGTTGCAGCGTATTGTAGACCGTTTCGAGTCTGAACAACGTCCTTTTTATTCAGCACAGTTGATCTCTTTCTTGACGCATTCAATCAAACCTAAGGTTGATTTTGTACTTGCGTTTTTGATTTTTTGCTACTTGCTAAGATAATATCGCTTTTCCTTATCTTATCATTTAGTTCGAGTTGAGGAATAGTTGTGAAGAGGACGTGTTTTCATACTGCAATAATACCACGTTTTTTGATGTTCGACGTAAACTGAGAGATTGGGTTAAAGACACCATGAAACGGTATGTGGTGAAGATATCTCAGATATTGTATATATGAGAGTTGTGACATTCTTCATCAACACTCATATTTTTGCCCCACATAGTAGTTCAAATGTAAAGCAGTCCCGGGTTTGAACATGTGATAGAGAAATCACACTCACGACTTATATTGAAGGATGATGTGTAATTAACGTCCTTGGGATTTTTTAGTGGATTTTTTTGCATAGATAGATAAGAATAGGGGGTTGGAGAGTCGGTGGCCGAGCGCGAGCTGGTGATGCTTGATGTATGGGTGATCACCACTGCTACCCAGCACTCCTGCAATCAATAACAATGGCCTTAAGTTCTGCCCTAGCTTGACTGTCCTTGACAATCCAAGGAGATGTGCTGAAACAGTTTTGCACGACGTTCGTGTAGAAGATGGGATCTTAAGCAAGAGAGGACACGATTCGAATGTTAGAAGAAGTGGGAGCCGGAGAAGAAAAAAAACTGTGATGCGGGTCAAGTAAAGTGACGAAGTATATATGAGAATGATTTTTTTTTTGAAATTACTGATTAATCGTAAGTCATTCTTCAGATTTTGGATGTGGGTCAATCCAGTCATTACGGATGCACCACTTAAGGTGCCGTCATCATCAGGCAGTAGTTGTCATTTTCGTTTCCTCAACAGATGTCTTGAGGACGCTCCTGCGAAATTTCTGTCGATGATGCATCCTGTGACACACACAGCACTCATATCAGCCCAACTGCATTTTCCTGAACTTCGACGACTGAACACGACTGTGGTTTATATTTTACATATTACTCATGTTTACTATTAATAATTAGCCTTTTTCCAGAATTTGACTATTGAGAGACACGAAGATTTCAGGAAAACTGCAAGCTTTAGCCCCATTGCTTCGCCGTTTATACGCTCTCAAACATACGTGTTTGATTTTCACTCAAATGTCACGCATGTTGGACGTTATGCAAGCTTTTCTTTCTTATCATGGGTATCAATACTTTAGACTAGATGGAAGTTACAGGTGTAGAACAACGGCAGGTTTCTTTTATCAGTGTTCTATTTTTTCTCTGACCCTTATAGTAGCTTTTTAGGCCATGATGGAGCGATTCAACGCTGACACAAAAAACATTCTGTTTTATTCTGTCTACTCGATCTGGTGGGATTGGTGTGAATTTAGCCTGTGCAGATACGGTAATATTCTATGATTCTGATTGGGAATCCAACTATGGACGCTCAAGCGCAAGATAGATGTCATAAAGTATGATTAGTCTAAACGTTATGCTCTCCCTCTAGTTATTGTGCTGTTTAAACGTGATTGCAGATTGGACAAACTAGAAATGTTACAATCTTTCGCCTGGTTTCGTAGCGAGCCATTGAAGAAAACATTTTACGCAAGGCTAATCAAAAACGTCGGTTAGGCGAAATGGTCATAGATGATGCTGGTTTTACATCTGAGTTCTTCAAGCAGTCTGACAATATTCGGTTAGTGAGTCGTTTGATAGACTAGCAGCACTGTTATTCATCAACTTGACTATTCAGGGATCTTTTCGATGGTGATGCCGATGTGGGAGATGTTAATACAGTTGATGGACCAAAAAAGCCAGAAAGATGTGGAGACGGTAAAACTTTGCAATATGAGTTCTTACTTTTAACTTCAATTTGGTCGCTGCAGGCTATGGCTTTACCTGAAGACGAACAAGACGTCACGGCCGCACGAACTGGTCATGGCCGAAAACAAAGCTGATCAGGCTGAATTCGATGATGCAAAGAGTTTGGCAGCTGCTGAGAATTTTTCGAAAGTCATCCGAAGTCATGTAGACAATGAATAACCACTTGACGAGAAATTTATTGAACTTATTATTCAGGTACAGTGAAATGTCCAAGCATATAATTATGTGTACCAATTCTCGTACTACTGTATTGATATCAAGTTTTTATGTTTAGTTGAAACCAATCGAACGCTATGCTGTCAATTTCCTGGAGGTTGAATACAAATCGGATTTTGATGAGAAAGTACGGGAGGCACAGGTGTGGCTTTTAGAATGAATGGTCAACATTGCTGTGTGAAGGTTCTCCAATTCCTATTTAGGCTTTGATTGAATAAAAGAAGAGAACACTGGGCTTAAGCTCACAACAAAGCTCTGTGCGATGGCGACACTGATGCGAGTGCTGACGATGATTCACTTAGCCTTGATAACGACTTTTGTGGAGCAGGAATGCTACTAGACGAGGCCACGATCGAGACGTAAGAGCCGCGTCTCAACCTCTGCCACCGAAGCGGTCGGCAATCGTGCTGTACCATCTCGTCATTCTGTTCGCTTGTCATTGCCTCAGTTTAAACAAACTCTTTCTGGTCGTTTGTGTCATTTATTTGCGCTCGGTTTCCAGTCTTTCTACCTCATCATCTCACACACTTCGCACGTTATCTGCTGGCTCTCTTCAAAAATCTGGCAACAATCTGATCTAACTACTCGACCTAGTGCGCGTAGAAGTGAAATAAAAGCAGATGATACTTGTGTTCAAAGTCGGCAATTTCGGAAATTGAACCATCAGTCCCACGAATGCACTTCCTGCGTTTCCACGTAGACCCTCTTCTAGAAAAGTCGCAGTCGCCCACGCAGGGTGTTGGATACGGATAGTAAATGTTCTACGGCGGTTCCATCTGCTGCACCCATAGGTCTAGATATCAAGGAAGAGTCTTCTGGATACTGAGCAGCTGTCTTTTACAAAAGCTAAACACAATTATAAATTCACCTTCCAGTGATAGGCAGAAATGTTTGCAACTTGCTTAGAAACTTCGGTGTATGTTCAATTACCAATCATAACAGGCACCGCTCTCACTTCAACAGTATCCTCATCTATCTTGTCATCTTCTCATTCTACACCATCTTCACCTTACAAATCAGATATCACAAGAACGCTTTCCTGTTCGTGCACTTTCACGTCATTCACAACTATCTTCTTTATCTAGCCACTCTTTCTCTGAGCCCTCTCGCGCACCCTCTTATTCATCCCCTGTTCGCTTTCCTGTGCGTGTTTTACAGTCTCCTCCATCAATATCACGTCATTTTTAGTCCATTCTGCTAATATAAATAATTCGTCGATTAATTCATTGTAATCGATGCTTTTGAGGCGTCCAGGAGCCGACAGAGTTCCTTTCTCGATGCGCGTGATGACTGCAGAGCAGTCCACACAACGTAATGTGTTGTTGTTCGCGAGACGCCCAATCAGAGCGAATGTAGTGATATCTGCTTTCGACTGTACGTCATACGGTAATGCCAGTGCGGAGGGTGATCGTGCAGTCAAGAAAGTCGGTGGGAGATGCCCCATTCACGGGGTGGTTCGACCGTCCTGGATTGGGAGAATACGAAAGACCCGCGTCTTCAGTTCGACGCAAATCCGCTAGTAACAGCTCTATAGATGAGCACTAATAGCACACTTTTTTTTGCTATCTCTGTACACTTGTTTTAATCTAAAAACTTAATTCATCGTTTGTTTTTCCATGGCTAATTGTCTTCTGTCCTTGCTTTCGCGATCGCAACGTCCGTTATTCACGGTTTCGCGAGGTGCCAGTTAAATTGTCACTTTTTCAACCGACATATCAACTATATGTTTTGTTTTTTATTAATCTAATTTTGAGGCATGGAAATAAAGAGTAGAAGTTCTTGTTCAGTCGTGAAGGCGCGAATTTGAGCTGAGTTTGAAAGCTTACGGTGCTGCATCCCATTCCGTGTGCGTTTGAATAATGTCCGTTATATGTATACCGTTGTACACCGCGATATTGTATTGTTAACACACAGAGAGAGTTTCTCATCTGATTCATGTTCACTCTTGATTTCAATAATAATTTGATAAATGTATATTGATGATGTCGTTGTTGTGTATTGGTGATGGTTGGCCGTCGCACCCATTCACAATTTGCGTCTCAGCATGTGCAGTTTGCGGTTTGGTCCGTTGCTCAGCTGCATTCGCCGCCGCGACCGACATGACTCGACATTCATTAACTTTCTGATAGCAAGTGCGACGTTGATAATTATACGCGATTATTAATTTAATAGTAAGACAGCACGGTAACAGTACAATGGCTTTGTTTTGGCCAGTATCTCCTTTTTCAAAGCCTGGGAATGTCAAATTCTGACATGCAATGCAATTGAGCAGAAACTTCGGTTGTGAAAAGCGTTTGGTGTCGGTTGACTGCACCAAAATTTGGCTCTTCCAAGCTCCGAAGAAAGGAATTTGGAGACTTGCCGGAACGTCAGCCACTGTATGGTTACTCTAGTGCATCCCAATTGATGCGCTAAGTTTATCTTATCTAAGCGATCTACTAAGATTTTCCATGAAGTGACTAATAGTACTGCAGATACCTCAGGATCTTGCAAGGTTTTGACCTTGAGTAGAAAGAGCTATGAGCTACATAGAACTGCGAGGATCGGGAGAGTTAATATTGCAAAAGTAATCCATGAGCGATCTCAGCACCTTGGTTTCGTGAGCAACTAGAAGCTAGTTGTTGATATATCCGCTTCTGAATTGAAGGGTGGGTGGACCATGAGAAGGTTTCGACGTGTTACAGAAGTGGGGAATTCAGTTTTCCATGCGTTGAATACAAATAAACGCTGTTAGTATTATTCTACAAGGGCACATAGTAATCTTAGCAGTGTATGGGCTTTTTCGGTGCAAGAAGCCGAGTCGAAGTTTATCCACCTTGTTCAACTATAGAATTAATCTTTAAGACGTTTTCGTCTCATTCTAAACAGTCTGGTAATGATAATAAAGAGCTTGATTATGAGTTTTTAGTAACTTTGGTTTTGTACTAATTCTGAGGTTAAATGCATTGTGGAGATTGTTTTAGGTTGTACGCATAGGATACCTGAATTCTCCAATAAAGTCATTGTCAGTAAGTATTCTCTTCCGTTTTTCCTTTCAGCCACTGTGTATACAGTAGTTGGTGTCACATAGGCTAACTTTGCTTAGCCATGGACACCATTCCCAGTGCCACCACTATCGTGATACTGATAAAGATGTCTACTCGACGGTTGCCCATGATCTTATCTATGACGCAATTTCATCCCTGAAGAGCGCCTCTCATCGGAGATTCATGAACTTACGCAGTTCACTCGACAAACCGCTAAGCCCACTGAAAGGAAATCGTGGAGTTGATTGCCCTTGCTATTGCGTTCTTCAACATTACAATCCCATAGTAAGGCGAGCTTTTACTAAACAGGATACAGGTGTTTATGGTTATCTCTATTGCAGCTCCCCACACCTAATCCACCATCTAATGTTCAACCGTCTTCGTCAGATGCAGCTGTGACGAGCTGTCTACAAGCACTAAGCTCTGTGTCTAATCCGCCACCGTATACTCCTCCACCATCATCACAAGCCTAACTCCGTACTCTCCACCGAATTTGGACCAGTAGATGCAGGGTTATGGTAAACTTAAGAACGGTATGTTTGGACATTCTTCAGACAACAATGTCAGCGTAAAGTCTCTTTTTGTACTTGCACGACTTTCAGTTTCGACCTCAGATAGTCGGTTATCAAAAAAAAAGCAAGACGAGCACCACCACTCCAAGTTGAACGAAAAGAAGTCGGTTATGACAAAAACAAAGACGAGCACCACCACACTCCAAGTTGAACAGAAGAGGTCGGAAAGTTTTGCGCGACCAATTTCTCCGCCACCAGCCATACGAGGAAGAACTTGACATGAAGGACTCTGAGGCGTCCATAATTGAGGACCAGGCTTTACTCATGATAAAAGGACGTTTCTTGACATTTACGACAAAGGAAATCCAAGTTTTTGTGCTTAGGCTGTCGAAATGAGGGAGATTTGTTATGTGTCATAGCTTTGAACGCCTGAAAAAACACACTTGCGTGCCATAACTGGCGAGTATATTCTAGTTTTGTAAACAGAGTCAACAAGGGTTCTACAGGTTCGTTATTTCACTAATTGAATGTATGACCAGCCAAGTATAGCATGGCCCTCGGAGAGGCTTAAATTTATGTAGTTGATTTTATTCCTTATCCTCTTTCTGCTTTCGTTTACCTTTGCTTTCTCAGGTTCCATTTTGATTCTCCAATACTCAAGCTTATTGATGATTCTAAAAAGTCTAGCGGAAATTTTTTGCGACGGAGAAATTCTCTTTTCAAATATCTGTTTTCGTTAACAAAAGTGTGCTCTTTTTCCCATATTGTCCTGCTCTTCCCATCTCACCTCGGGATAATCACTGCTATCTTAAGATCTTAGGTATGCACT
>JAHQIW010006172.1:0-38923 GCA_019055375.1 Parelaphostrongylus tenuis
AGTATAGCACCATTTTTTACGTCATTACTCAGTCTGTTTCTATCGATCCGGATCCAATTGTACATCTGATTGCTGCATGGAGATCTATCTAAATATAATTGCATCTTGGCTGAAACGTGTAAAAGCGCACAGAGAATTCATGTTGAACAATAATCACTGATGGTACGCTTTATTCAAGTATAGCACCATTTTTTACGTCATTACTCAGTCTGTTTCTATCGGATCCGGAATCCAATTGTACCATCTGATTGCTGGCATGGGAGATCTATCTAAAAATAATCGCATCTGGCTGAAACGTGTAAAAGCGCACAGAGAATTCATGTTGAACAATAATCACTGATGGTACGCTTTATTACAGTATAGCACCATTTTTTACGTCATTACTCAGTCTGTTTCTATCGGATCCGGAATCCAATTGTACCATCTGATTGCTGGCATGGAGATCTATCTAAAAATAATCGTATCTTGGCTGAAACGTGTAAATGCGCACAGAGAATTCATGTTGAATGATGCACTAATGGTACGCTTTATCATAGTATAGCCACCACTTTTTACGTCATTACTCAGTCTGTTTCTTTTGGAACCGGAATCCAATAGTACCATCTGATTTCTGGCATGGAGATCTATCTAAAAATAATCGCATCTTGGCTGAAACGTGTAAAAGCGCACGAGAGAATTCATGTTGAACAATAATCACTGATGGTACGCTTTATTACAGTATAGCACCATTTTTTACGTCATTACTCAGTCTGTTTCTATCGGATCCGGAATCCAATTGTACCATCTGATTGCTGGCATGGAGATCTATCTAAATATAATCGCATCTTGGCTGAAACGTGTAAAAGCGCACAGAGAATTCATGTTGAACAATAATCACTGATGGTACGCTTTATTACAGTATAGCACCATTTTTTACGTCATTACTCAGTCTGTTTCTATCGGATCCGGAATCCAATTGTACCATCTGATTGCTGGCATGGAGATCTATCTAAATATAATCGCATCTTGGCTGAAACGTGTAAAAGCGCACAGAGAATTCATGTTGAACAATAATCACTGATGGTACGCTTTATTACAGTATAGCACCATTTTTTACGTCATTACTCAGTCTGTTTCTATCGGATCCGGAATCCAATTGTACCATCTGATTGCTGGCATGGAGATCTATCTAAATATAATCGCATCTTGGCTGAAACGTGTAAAAGCGCACAGAGAATTCATGTTGAACAATAATCACTGATGGTACGCTTTATTACAGTATAGCACCATTTTTTACGTCATTACTCAGTCTGTTTCTATCGGATCCGGAATCCAATTGTACCATCTGATTGCTGGCATGGAGATCTATCTAAATATAATCGCATCTTGGCTGAAACGTGTAAAAGCGCACAGAGAATTCATGTTGAACAATAATCACTGATGGTACGCTTTATTACAGTATAGCACCATTTTTTACGTCATTACTCAGTCTGTTTCTATCGGATCCGGAATCCAATTGTACCATCTGATTGCTGGCATGGAGATCTATCTAAATATAATCGCATCTTGGCTGAAACGTGTAAAAGCGCACAGAGAATTCATGTTGAACAATAATCACTGATGGTACGCTTTATTACAGTATAGCACCATTTTTTACGTCATTACTCAGTCTGTTTCTATCGGATCCGGAATCCAATTGTACCATCTGATTGCTGGCATGGAGATCTATCTAAAAATAATCGTATCTTGGCTGAAACGTGTAAATGCGCACAGAGAATTCATGTTGAATGATGCACTAATGGTACGCTTTATCATAGTATAGCACCATTTTTTACGTCATTACTCAGTCTGTTTCTTTCGGAATCCGGAATCCAATAGTACCATCTGATTGCTGGCATGGAGATCTATCTAAAATAATCGCATCTTGGCTGAAACGTGTAAAAGCGCACAGAGAATTCATGTTGAACAATAATCACTGATGGTACGCTTTATTACAGTATAGCACCATTTTTTACGTCATTACTCAGTCTGTTTCTATCGGATCCGGAATCCAATTGTACCATCTGATTGCTGGCATGGAGATCTATCTAAATATAATCGCATCTTGGCTGAAACGTGTAAAAGCGCACAGAGAATTCATGTTGAACAATAATCACTGATGGTACGCTTTATTACAGTATAGCACCATTTTTTTACGTCATTACTCAGTCTGTTTCTATCGGATCCGGAATCCAATTGTACCATCTGATTGCTGGCATGGAGATCTATCTAAAATAATCGTATCTTGGCTGAAACGTGTAAATGCGCACAGAGAATTCATGTTGAATGATGCACTAATGGTACGCTTTATCATAGTATAGCACCACTTTTTACGTCATTACTCAGTCTGTTTCTTTTTGGAACCGGAATCCAATAGTACCATCTGATTTCTGGCATGGAGATCTATCTAAAAATAATCGCATCTTGGCTGAAACGTGTAAAAGCGCACGGAGAATTCATGTTGAACAATAATCACTGATGGTACGCTTTATTACAGTATAGCACCATTTTTTACGTCATTACTCAGTCTGTTTCTATCGGATCCGGAATCCAATTGTACCATCTGATTGCTGGCATGGAGATCTATCTAAATATAATTGCATCTTGGCTGAAACGTGTAAAAGCGCACAGAGAATTCATGTTGAACAATAATCACTGATGGTACGCTTTATTACAGTATAGCACCATTTTTTACGTCATTACTCAGTCTGTTTCTATCGGATCCGGAATCCAATTGTACCATCTGATTGCTGGCATGGAGATCTATCTAAATATAATCGCATCTTGGCTGAAACGTGTAAAAGCGCACAGAGAATTCATGTTGAACAATAATCACTGATGGTACGCTTTATTACAGTATAGCACCATTTTTTACGTCATTACTCAGTCTGTTTCTATCGGATCCGGAATCCAATTGTACCATCTGATTGCTGGCATGAGAGCATCCTATTCCTAAATATGAATATCGCATCTTTAGGCTGAAGATCGTGGGTAAAAAGGCGCACAGGAGAAGCAGAATTCATGCTTGGACACAAACTACTCACTGATGGTAACGCTTTATTAACAGTTTATAGCACATTTGTTACGTCATTTACTCAGTCTGCTTCGTCTTCGGGATCCGGGAAATCCAATTGTACCGTCTGTATTGCTTGGTCATGGACGATCTATCCTAAATATAACTCTGCACATCTTGGCTTTGAAAACGTGTTAAAGGCGCCACAGAGAATTTCATCGGGTTTTGAACAATAATCACTGATGGTACGCTTTTATTACAGTTATACGCCCACATTTTTGTACGTCATTACTCAGTCTGTTTTCTATTCCCAGGGATCCGAGCAATCCAATTGTTCCAAATCTGATTGGGCTCGGCATGGAGAATCTATCTAAATTATTAATCGACATATCTTGGCTGTTGAAAGCGTGTAAAATGCGCACAGAGAATTCATGTTGAACAATATCACACTGGATGGTACAGTCTTATTACAGTATAGCACACATTTTTTACGTAATACTCAGTCTGTTTCTATCGGATCGGAATACAAATGTACATCTATTGATGGAAGGAGACTATCTAAATATAATCGAATCTTGGCTGAAAGTGTAAAAAGCGCAACAGAGAAGTCATGTTAAACAATAACACTGATGGTACCCTTTAGTACAGTTAGCACCATTTTTTACCTCATTACTCAGTCTGTTCTATCGGATCCGGAATCCAATGGGAACATCGATTGCTGGCATGGAGATCTAATCTAAAATAATCGCATCTTGGCTGAAACGTGTAAAAGCACACAGAGAATCTATGCTTGAACAATAAATCAAATGACTGGAGCACGCTTTATTACCCAGTATTAGCACCATTTTTTGTTACAGTCTTAATTAATCAGTTCTGTTTCTAATCGGATATCGGAATAGAATTGTTTAACATCTGATTGCAGGCATGGAGAATTCTATCTAAATATAAATCGCATCTTGGCTGAAACGTGGTTAAAAGCCGCACAGGAGCAATTCATGTTGAACATAATCACTGATGGTACTCTTCCACTATATTAGATTGCTATAGCCAACATTTTTTACGTCATACTCAGTCTTTTTCTATCGGATCCGGAATCCAGTTTTGTACCATGCTGATTGCTGGCTTATGGAGATCTATCTACTAATATAATCGCATCTTGGCCTTTTGAAAAGTTGTAAAAGCGGCACGGAGGAACTTCATGTTGAACAATAATCACCGATGGTATACGCCTTTATTAAAGTCTAGTCCTATAGCACCATTTTTACGTCATTGCCTCAGCTCTTGTTTCTATCGGAGTCCGGATTATCCAATTGTAACATCTGATTGCTTCGGCATGACACGATCTATCAAATTAATCGTATTTAGGCCTGAAACGGCCTGTTGTAAAGCGACACACCGAGAATCATGTTGAATGATACACTAATGGTATCGCTTTATCACAGTACCAGCACCACTTTTTTACGCTTCCTATTACTCAGTCTGTTCTTTTGGAACGGAAATCCAACTAGTACCATCTGATTGCTCGGTGGCAATGGAGATCTATCTAAATATAATCGCTATCTGGGATGTTGAAACGTTGGTAAATGCGCACAGAGAATTCCTGTTTGAATGCTGCCCATAATGGTACGCCTTTATAAGAGTTATAGCACCATTTTTTTTACGTCATTATCTCAGTTACGTTTCTATCGGCCATCCGCCGGAATCCATTTGTTACCCATCTGATTGTGGTCATGGAGTAGATCGTATCCTAAATTATAATCGCATCTTCGGCTGAAAACGTAGAAAATAGCGCACAGAGAATTCCTGTTGAAATGATGCCACTAATGGTTATGCTTTATCCAAAAGCTATAGCACCATTTGTTACGTCATTACTCACCAGTCTGTTTCTATCAGGATTCCGGAACCAATTTCTGTACCATCTGATTCGCTGGCATCGCGAGACTCATCTAAATATAATCGCATCTGGCTCTGAAAACGTGTAAATGAGCACAGAGCATTCCGTTCGAATGCATGCCATAACGTACGCTTTCTCAGAGACTTATTTAGCACCAAATTTTTTAATGTCATTACTCCAGTTAGTTCTTTTGGAACGGAATCCCAATAGTTTACCATCTTGGATTTCTGGCATTGGCAGATCTATTAAAAATAAATAACTCGCATCTTGTGATGTGGATGAAAAGTTGTAAAATTTTTCATTTCTTAAGACTTTTCGGGCACCCTCTCACACGTATCCTCACACAAAGGAGCTTCTTGCTACATATGTGGAACTAGCCTCTTTCCTGCCTAGGACACGCTTCGCAGGACCGAATTCGGTGTATCTTAAGGCCTTTATATTTCGCATCTTGGCTCGAAACTGTGTGTTGGAGAAAGGCCATGAAAACGGAGATCTACAGGGGTGGGAGGCATGGTTGATACAATAATCACTATGATATCTTTCGGTTGTGTAGGTACTTCTTTTCATGTTGTACAGTGCTTTTTTATCTTCATTGTAGGCCACCATTGATTTACGTGTACGGCTTGCATTACTCATTACTTGTTGGTCTATTCGGGTCCCCATTTACGGAATCAATTTGTACCATTCTGATGTGCTTTGTCGGGCGCACTGAGGAAGTTCGTCTATCAAATACGTAATCCAGGCTGGTTGGCATTCTGCGGGGTGAAACAGCGTCAGGATCAGAGAAGTTCATGCTTGAAGCTAATAATTCACTTGTGATGGGTTGAACGCTTTATTACACGTTTTGAGTTTTAGCCACCATTCTTGTTATATGCCGGTGCTATATACTCAGTGTGAACTGCTTTCTAGGTCGTAGTACTATTCCTGAGGACGAAATTTTTGATGAATTGTAGCACGATCTAAGGCGGATGTCTTGGCTGGCACATGGGTTCTGAGCCGACATCTATTTATAAGATAGGACCACTGGGGCATGTTTTATTACTTTTTAAGGGCCTCATGGTTGTATGGAATTCGTGTAATTAATAGACGCAACTAGAGAACGCACTCCATATGGAGGGAGTAAGTTGGGAGACCCTAATATCTCACTGATATCCTGGATAACTCGTTACTTCTGAATGGATCCAGTAGCTGTAGGAGCACCAGTCTTTTTATTGCCCCTCGGGGAGTAACTTGTATCAATCGGGTGGTTTTTATATCGGACTCGTGTAATCATGGAGAATTTCCAATTGGTAGCCCATCAGCGCTTGATTTGTGCGATGCATGGGGTGGTATGACGATCGGTCTATTCTTCGCTAATAAATGTATGCTAAATTGTGCGGATTTTGAGGGCCGGATACGTTGGGGAACAGCTGCTCGTGTAAATGGAAGACGGCGTGTGCAGTGCTGAGAATTTTCGATTAGTGTTCGACTACTCGGATGTATTAATACCACTGTTAAAGAATGGTACGTCTTTTCATAGGGATTGGGGGGATGCTATAGCTTTAGCACCTGGGACACTTTTTTACGGTTCCGGTTCCATTTTAAATCACAGTTTCATGTCTTTAGATTTTACTACGTTATCTGTCGGTTGGGACTGCATGGGGGGAATCCACGAATTCTTCGTGTACCTCAGTCTGGGTACTGAGCGTTGTGCCGAAGTGGCCGTTGGTAGGTCGACTACCTTGTATTATGTGGAAATAGTAAATGCGCGATAGTCTTTGGGGCTGAAGTGGGGGAAACGTTTTGAAAGGGTGGGGGGGGGGGGGATTGCTCTGGGCCACCAGAGGGGGAAATTACTGTTTGGAGCTTATGACTGCTAATGGGATTGAGGTACGCTTTATCAGAGGGAGTGGTATGTTGCTAGCAACCTTACCACTTTTTTAACGTCTTATTTATCGCAGGTGGGTCTGATTTCTTGTTGGGATATAAACGCGGGATACTATCCAATAGGGGTTACCATGCTGATATTCTGCTGTTCGTCTGGCCATAGGTTCGCGAGAATCTATCTAAACAATTCAAATCGGGGTTAGGATCCTAGGAGATCGTGGTTTATGGCGGAGAACGTGCTTAAAGGGACGATGGGTTGCTATTTGGGGCGCGGCAGGGAAAATTCGGGTGGGGAGTGCTTGGGAACAATTTATATGAATCACTGATTTGGTCCTTGCGCTTTGATTTTCAGGGCCTAGGGTAGCACCATTTTTTACGTCATTACTCAGGGCCTTCTGTTTCCCATCGGTTGTACTCCGGAAATTCCCGTAAGTTGTACAATGTGCTTGATTGGCCTGGGGCATAGTATGAGGGATCTGATTCTAAATTTTATAATCAGAGCTGGCCATCTCCTTTGGGAGCGGGGGTGAAATTCAACTGTAAAGAACGTTGTAAATATGCGGCCATCATGGTGGCGGCTCATGAAAATTCGGTTTATCTGGCTGTCATACTGCTGGGTTGAACCGCAATATAGGTCACTGACTGGTAACTAATTTATTACTGAGTATAGGCACGGCATTATTTTCGCTTTTACGGTCAAAATGAGCTTTTATACAGATTTTGTGTTTTCATATGCGGATCCGACGGAGGGGGAATAGGAATTTGTGGTACACTCCTGATCGCCGCTTCCCCGCTCTCCCCTCCCATTTATAAGTGACTGAATCTTTGAAACTTTTAACTTCTTTGAGTTTTTTGGATTTCATCTAACAACAAGTCCCATTAATACCACATGCGACTGACGAGCTGTGTACTTAAACTCCAAAACACTGAAAGTTTGCATTTTTTTCGACCATGCTAATTTTCCATTCAAGTTTTGTTTTGCATCAGAACAAATCCCTTTCATTCTCATTGATTTTTGGTCGCTGACCCTACTTTTCACAAGAGACAACAAGGTTACCGCAGCTTCTTAATGAAGAAGACGAACAAAAGCGAGGAGTTCATCTTAGTCAAGCAAGGGGTTGAGTAAGCGAAACACCAACATCTCAAAAAACCGACCGCCTCATTTTCTCCGCCGGTTCAGAAGTGCAGCACTAATGAAATGTGTGTCGAATGCTTCGAAAAGGATGCGTGTCGAATTTCTCCACGTAAACATTAGCTCGTTCTTCAATCAGATCTGGAATTAATTAAAGTGTTATATGAAAGTCACCTTCACAGTAACCTCTGCGACATGACTACTTAAGTAAGTCTTTTAGTCTGATCTCATAGTCAGTGATTACTTGTGAACCCACCGACAAGTGTTTCTCTATCGTTGAAAATTTTTCTAGACATAGGGTTCTAATGATCCTGAAGGACAATACTACTCTGTGTCATTAACAAGCTGACATAAATACACGACTGTAATGGGCCAATACCGCGAAAACATCAATCGCTAACGAAGATTAACTTCCGATTACTTGGTAAGATAATTTTACAATTTTTGGACCAAGTTTGGAAATTTAGCTGGAGACCTGGTAAAGTTGACTAGTGGGAGCATGTGGCAGTGATAAAGAGAGCGATTACCGTCGAACGTACGTAAGCACTGACGTCCAACCTCAAAGAGGCTCAAAACATTCTCACAGTCTACACTACATTGATTACATAGCGAGTACGGCTTAACTTGTCACTAATACTTCTTGAATGCTTTGATTAGTTGAATCATACTAGTAATGTTGGTAGTTGTTGATCCACTTCTCTCACCTGTGGTGGCGCCTCCGGAATCAACAAGCGTCCATAGTTCGGTTAACATTCGCTCCTTGTGTTGGTTGAAGCGTCGAATTGCCGATTCGACGCACTGCCATCTGAATTGAATAATTTTTGGTCTTAGTTTGACTCTTTCAATCTAGTACCGCTGAAAACCAAGTACTTCGAGTGTCGTTGATATCTCTTCCTGATGAGCTTTCAAACCGTCAGTTCAAAGCGTTTCAACAAAACCACTAAATTCTTAAGCAAGTGTCAACGCGAAAAGCGGTTTCGCGTAAATAGTTGATAAATATTCCGATAACAACGGATACTTTGAGGAAACTGAAGACACAATTTGCTCATAGAATATATTTTCTAAATAAAAAAAAATACAATTTAGGTTTTCAGGAGCCAGAGCGAGATCACTACGCCCAAAAATATCTGCGACATATTTGGCATAACACCGTATTCTGATGGGAGAGAAAACTGTATGTACAATTTCTTTCACTTTTCAAATGAGGCATTGATTTGGAAAAGAGAAAAAAATACGTTTGCTAGAGAGAAATTAAAATTTTCTTCTATAACTATAAAGGAGCTTTGATCGTGTAGACAAAAATTTCTAGACTCTAAACTTTTCATTGTAATTATGACAAAGTTCGCTTCGAACTGATGTATTTTGCTTTAAGATTGTGGGCGTGGCTGTTATTTTTCTATTGTGTGAGTGGAAATTAAATCAACATAGATTCCTATGGAATGGATTACGCAGAACATCTACATCAACCTATCAGATAGTTTGATCTGGCGGTTTTTCGCCCCTTTTTTTTAAACAAAGTATATGTGCACAAGAAGAACGCAGCAAAGAATACCATATTGGAAACTATGAGATACACTAATAGCTTTCGGCTGTATATGAACATTTGCACACAAAAAAGGAACACTATATGGAAGGTAGACGGACGATTACGTGCAAAAATAGCCCAAAGCTTCACAGAAAAACACAATATTTCTCTGGATGCAATACACAGTTATGAACCTCATCTCCAAGATAAGTGACCCAAGCTGAGGACGACTTCAATATTTTATGTGGAAGTCCACCTCGAAGTGAGTTAAGTATTAGAGATTGCACAGTCTTCGTAGTGTACCGATCGGTAATTAGCAACCTCGCTTTAATTCAAAAGTGTGGATTATTGCCGTGAAATGGCGACATAAATTCGGCCTAGTCAGGCTACTAACGAGCTGATAAGGAACGCTATTAAGTAGACCTCACACAAAACTCTAAACCTAATCTTTGACACCATCTCCAAATTAATGTCATAAGAAGTTTAACATCATCAAGCTACGCAAGAATTCTGCAAGTGAAGCGAAGTGTGTTCGTTCAAAGATAGGTAGTAAGGCAATGACAAAAACATGCTTTACACCTTTTTTTCCGTCAAAAAACTCCGATGCCGATGAAAGAAAGGGTAACGAAAATTACTATTACTGGCGTTGGGACAATTTGGTAATAAAGGAGCAAAAGGACAGTGAACCATAAATCTCCTCTTTTCTGAAGCTACTGCTTTGTAGCATGCATATACCATCATTTTTTTGAGAGAGGAAGAGAAATGGTTCCGTGGAGAGATAGGAAAACTCCAACGGGATGATACCACGTGATACAGAGCACGAATATACGTGTCTGTTGAGAAATAATCAGAAATTATAGAACTTTTGACCTTCCTCATCCCTCAAGACCCAGACTCCGTGAGCCTTTCCTTGAAATGCTTGCCTGGAGGAAGCCGTACTCATGTAAGAAAAGGGACAGGAATTCTTAATGAGAAAATACGATTGACCAGAAGTTGTTCGCGCATTGTGAACGGCCTCATCAGACGTGAGGAGTACGAGAGGGGACTAGCTTACCGATAGTCCCTAAAAAGGTGCGCCTGGAATACATGCGTTTATTAAAGAAGAAATTCGAATCACAACTCCGCTATTTCCAAGGAATTTCGAGTAGAGATGTGATGTGAAGTTTATCAGATCAAAGCGCCACTAGGAAAACATTTGAACATATTTATTTGAGAAGTGAAAAGGGAGAGTCTAAAAGAAATTCTGTTGCCACCTACAAGAATACAGCGTTTGAATCCAATAGTTATAAGATGAACATATCATGATGAAGGTAAGTTACAGAAGGGTTTTATTTTTTGTTTATAAAGCCCTTCACTTCCAAATTCCAAATTTTTCGCTTCTAAATAGCCACTATGGATCATTGCCATGAGAGTTGAATTATATGTGATATGTGGACTGCTATGAGCGCATGTGACCCAGTGGTTTAGAGGTGCTCTGCGTCGCACACGAGACCAATGGTTCGATCTCGCGCTCATGGCTCACCAAACCATGCATCTCTCGGGGGTCGTAAATTGGTACCAGACTGGTCTCAGACTTGTCTGGGAGGATAAGCAGCACTGACTCGGTACTGCGGGAGGCCATCGCGAGTCATTGTAAAGGACAGATATGCATTCAATCACCTCAAACGAAATTAAAAACTGAAGACGATTGCATTGCACATCCCTCAGGAATTGATCAACGCAGAGAGCTTTATCTTTATCCTTTATGTGGACTACATTGGAAATCTTGCTCTACCATCTATAGGGTGATTAAACGGTGACTTCTGGAGTAGGATTAAATAGCTTGTACTTTCGAGATTCAAGGATAAACGAGATTGATTCAAGGATTGATTTACAACGGGAAGTAATAGTCATATGGATGGCCATTCAACAGTAAGAGGTGGTGACAAAGGTAAGAGAGAAGCGGGGGAGTGTGTAACCAAAAGAGATGTTCTATGACACAAAGCTCAAGGGATGGGTGACCTTATGGCTTAGACCAACCAATTGTATTCACACTTACAAATGATCAATCCTTTACCAGATGATTCGTGAACGTTACCATGATAGAAGTATACCAACATCACAGACTAAAATAGCGAAGGAAAGAAATAAATATACTTTTGACATAAACGATTCTTGTCGACGACGTTGAGATAAACAGGGTGTTCAGGAATCATTGTAAGTATTTTCCATTGTGGCACATTTCAGCTCAGGACAAATTCATCAGCAGAAATAAAAATAACACGAATATACAATTTTTATCAGGAAACAAATCGACTTATGTAGGTTTACTAAATTCAGTATTTCTGAAAGTGATAACGTTGATGAAGAAAGCTTCGGTACTGGCTGCGTTTTTAAATCATTTCTCATACAGGGAACTGTCGAGATGCTCGTAGAGGTGGCACGTAATGAGCGAGAGGTTTGGCGAATATAGTGGACGAGATGGAATTTCGTAATTTAGCGAGTTCAACTTTTTATTGTGTCGACCGGGCGACTTTAGTAACGACGCCAATCTTGGAGTACTGGTCCTCATGTAACCAATGAGGGACGCGGTCGTTGAAGTTTATCACGATTTTCATCGACTGGCACAATGAACTTTTATAGCGTAATCGTTTTATCGTGGTTCAGAATGATCTGATGGATTCAATCGGCTGCACACTATCAAAAGGTGAGTGTGAATTTCTTTCGATGCATACTGAGTATTGGGAAGAGTACATGGAGCTTCACAGCGGTGCAACCATTGAGTCTATCGTCACCGATTATCGCGGAGGCCCTAGTTCTCGCCGCATGTCACAATACGATAGGATAAAGGGTCGCTCGGATCGCACGGAGGAGGCGCCAACAATACCAAAAATTCTTGCTTCTTTGATTGTCACTCATTTCGGTGGGAATTCATTTGTAGAGCTTCTTCGATTTTCCAACTACTCTTGGATGAACCAAATAGCTGAAGTGCTTACAAAGAGTCCTTTTGGAAGTTCTCGAAGAGTTTATGCATGGGTTAGCCTCAACGGAAGCTTCAAATCTACGTTGTCAAGTAGCAGAAGCTCGTCCGTAACTGATGCCATTTTCCGAAGCCGAGTTGGCGACAACGAAATTTCTCTCAGTGAACCCTAGAGTATGCGATCGGCAATACCTTCCTGGCCCATAAATGGTCGATATTTCGAGGTTTGCACCGCAATACATCCAAGCTTGAATATGTCAAAATCCAGCTTATAAAGGAAATAATTTACATTATAGTTCAATTATTCGTAGACAAAAGTGCATAGGACGACTCTTACAAATAAACACAGTTCACCATTGAAGAAGAAACTAGTGCTAAAACTCACAAAGAATTGCAATCGAAATCTACACTATTTTTCAAGCGACCTCGTATTACCCATACTGTTTTCAAGATACGAATCACTCGAAAAGATAACTAAATCTAAGGAACCAAATCGCCGCAGTGATGTCATGTTTCTTATGAGGAAAAACTGCATAAAAATGTAAAACAAGCCTCGTTGGGGTGCTCCATATGGTAGAAAGCCAGCGCTCCGCCCGACAACATAGAGTAGTGAGAGGAGAATGAGTCCTACAATGAGGAAGCACGATTCGAGCATACTTCTTCCATGTGGGCATTTCGGGTTTCAGCGATCTGAATTGTTGTTTTTAATGGACGGAAATCTCGAATTGAAAAGTCAAAACTAATGGATTTTGTGGATGTTCGGGATGATTCTTCTTTACAATTCCACTATAGTTGCGCTGTTAAACTAATTTAGCCCGGAGCTTTTCAACCTATCTGTTAATGCGTTTTTCATTTCAATTCCACACTTTCTCTAACATTTTCTTCTTCTAAACAGCTATTCATCCCTTTCGGGGACGGCAAGGAAAATTGCTGCGCTCTGCGCGATTCGCGAAACGGCGTGGATTTTTGTAATTTAAAATAAGGTTTTGCTTCGTCCTAAGAGGTTTTTTAGATTTCTTGCTTTACTTCCGACAAACTACCACTTACTCTACTACCGCTGAAATGCTTATGATGAAAAAAGAGCTAATCCACTACGCAATCATTCCTGTTTTAATGCTTATGATGAAGAAAGCTAATCCCTACGCAATCATTCTGTTTTGGCGTTCAGTCACTGATAGTAAGTTTTATAAAGGATATTACGACATAAAATTAGTTTAATGTTTGATATTCGTTATAAAAAGTACCTAAAAGCCAAGCGATCAAAAAATTAGATAACAATGATTAGTTGGTCAAAAATGATGAAGAATACTGCATACGTATCAGTTCATCAATGACACTCAAATAATGTCGAATTATTAGGCGCTCAGGAGTTGTGACCTAAGTAGATCTAGAGCAACCTTTTTTGCTATCGTTCTATAGATATTTATTTATTAATTCATTTATAGTTTACAAGGAGCTTTTTTCGATGTTGCAACTTTTGTCACTGAACATGCCACTTATTTTGCGTGCTCTACCTACATTATAGTTGATTCCCTTCAGGGCGAATTTCGCAAACTTCCCTCTAGTTCCAGTCTCTTTGAATAACTTCAATGTGACCACATGCAAATGGTTGTGTCGTCCACTAGTGAATCTCAGACCTGGTCTGCCCTATTCGCTATGGGTAACCTCCTTCACTTTAACCCTTGAATGCATAAACTTTGCCGATTTCTACGAATTATTTATGGTTCATCACGGAGAGGAGACAATACTTTTGCGATACAGAAAAGCTCTGCCGCGAAAAGTCATAGACGTTTCTGCGTAAGTAGCAAAGCGCTGCGTATTTCCCTTTTGCTCATTGTTGTCTTCAGCATTCAATTTCTTCGTAGGTGCGCTTTCGAAAATGGTTGATAGAGGAATTTGCGAGTTTATTCGACCTTGGCTACGCTACTAAGAAAGGGATATCTCCGAAAATCCAGCCAATATTGTATGACATTATGCCTAAGCATATGTGGCGCAATGGTTAGAGGTGCTCTAAGTTGCACACAAGGTCGGTGGCTCGATCTCGCGTCTCATGGCTTACCGAACCATCCATTCTCCTGGTGTCGGTAAACTTTAGTACCAGACTAGTTCCAGATTTGTCTTGGGAGGATAGGCCACACTGACTCGATAGAGCGGTAAGCCACCGTGAGTCATTGTGAAGGACGGATATTTATTCAATCACTCGGACGAAGATAAGTAATTTAAAGCAAGTGCCTGGCGCATCCCTCGGAGATTGATCAACGCCGAGAGTTTATCTTTTAGCCTTTATTGTTGCCGAATCGCATCAAGAAGAAATTGATGAAGGGATGATCGATGAATGTCAACGGAGGTATCGTCGCCCCAAAATCCTTCCTTTTTTTGATGACAGTCGGAGGTGTTCAAAGAAACTCAAGGCTCAAGTGCAAGAAAACTAATCGACTTTTATATAATGTACAAGCTCAATAGGTAAGCGTTGATCATGGAGAATATTCATGTAGAAAAAGTGGAAAAGACGCTCTCATTCCTAAAAAGAAAGGTGACAAGAATCAATAAGAGTCTGGGGGAACATGTTCATTTCTCATGGTGCTGTTATAAAATGAGATAGCGCATTAATGGAATACATGAAACTTGCTTTTCTTGAAAATGCTTTGCAGAAGTCATTTCGTGACAATTAATTTTTTGTAATGCTAAAAGTGCCTCTAATATCTAAACTTTGTTATCTAATCTCCAAAAAACCAGCTTCAAAGTTTGGGCTGGGCAGCAGACTTATTATATTGGAGGTGAGACGTACGTTCCTTTCTGTTGGTGTTGTGCACTAAAAAGGCCTTTCGCAAAACCAATCTCAGCAGCAAATCTCTATCTCCCGAGGAGTGGATGACTACTAATAGTCTAGTGAAAGAGCAACGAATGCTTCTTTCAAATTTTACGAAGTACAAATTTGACGTAACGAGAGTAGACTGCAAGCCGGTGCAAGTCTTAAGAGCCAAAAGTAATTTTTTTGAAGATTGATGCTGATTATGTAAGTAGTCGATTGTCCAATATTCAAGTAGTAAATGTGCATCACCCATGAAAAGTCTGAAATACTTGGGTGAGGAAAAATGCACTTTTGCGAAGAATATTAAAAAAAAATGATAAATGCAGTTGTTATCAAGCTTATATCGCTTCTTTCTCTGTCACGACATTACTACGAGAGTTTTTCCTCACATAACAAGTTTGCCATAATCAACATTTTTAAGCTATCAAATGACTAAATGCATAAATGAAATCACAAAAGTGTTCCAATAACAGCTGAAAATGAATTACTCCGTGCAAGGATGGGTTTTTTCTCATGGAAACAGAGAATTATTGACACATAATCGTTCCTCCTGCTACCAGGTGTGAGAAAAAAATAATCTTAACACCCGCAAAAATTTCAAGTTTATGCTTGTTGTCACACAATGTCGGTTATTGTTAAATCCATGGGAATATGTTAGGAATACTTTCCATACGAAAGCAGCCGGACAGAGTCTACGATGTGTTGAAGGAAAAGTACCTGACATGATACGTCGAAAGCGCCGCGCTGTTTTGAGCAAGACAGTGCTAAAGCTTACGCCGTAGAGAAGACCAAGGAAAAGTTGATCAAGCTGGAAGGAGTCGAGATCCTTGCCGCACCTGTTGCGCTGTCCGATTATGTGTCCGATTTCCGCTCAATGGAACATTTTCTGCGTGGACGTCGATTCGAGACACTTGATCAATTGGAGAGGCATGTCAGGAGGTTTTGATTTCAAAGCCCAAGTATGGCACTTCGAGCAGATCCGGAAGCTTTCAGTTAAGATTGCTGGCAAAAGTTCGTGGATATTGAAGGTTTTATTTTGAAGAATAACCTACTGTTGTTTTAGCTGAATTTATGTATAAACTTGGAATTTTCACCGGGTGTTAAGGAACCTTTTTCTCAATCTAACAAAACTATCTTCATAAAAGTGTTTCTCTGGGGTATCATATCGTTTCGTATTTTCTGATAACAAATTGTGGGCAATTCTTTTGTTCGTCTTCATTACATTCAGATACGCACTGTAATCTTGAGCGGATCGGAATCGATTTAAACCCGTACCTGACGGCGTGTACCTGCGCCGGTACGCGATTGCTGAGAGGTCTTTCTCATTGGGCAAAAGTTTTTTTTAGCCTTTAGTAGTCAGAAAACACAAATCAGGGCAGTTTCATTAATATGGCGAATTGTTCAGAAAAGCTAGAAAGCTTTTTTTGCTTTTGTAGCGATGAAAATAAAATTAGGTTTCAACTCAGTTGTGCTTTATTTGCTCTGTCTCGGCGCTCGTGGATGTATCTTTTCGCACATTTTAGTAGTCAATCGGCAGCTCTAATTGTCGGAAAGTTTAAAGCTAAAATTTCTATAAAAAAGTCTTCATTCAGAGTGCTTTTCAACATTATAAAACATTTTTCATAAATATCAATAAACCCCCTAAGTAACTTCTAAGAGACGCACTAACTACTTTGAGCGTAGAACGTAAATTTTCCTTTCGCTCCTACAGCATTCTGTAGTAAACTTTTTTTGAAGATTTTAGCTCTATAGATTTCGAAATTTTAGCTGCCGATTGACTACTAGAATATCAGCGATAAGACATCCACAGACACCAGCGACCAAATAAAGGCACAAGCGATGTGTGGACATAATTTTTATTTTCATCGCCTATAATGCAAACAAAGGATTTTCTGAAAACTCACCAAATCAAGTGGAATTGCACTGATTTGTGTTTTTCGAATTGAATACTAAAAAGCTAAAAGAAAACTTTTGCCCAATGAGAAAGACCTCTCAACAATCGCGTACCGGCACAGGTACACGCCTGTCGGGAAACGGGTTTAATCGATTCCAATCCGCTCAAGATTTACAGTGCGTAATTAAATGTAACGAAAGATCAAAGAAAATTTGCCTACAATTTAAGAATCTTCTAGGAATATCATAATAGACGTGAATTTTCTTGAGTGTAAGGAATGATATTAGTGCTACAGAATTACTTCCAAAATAAAATTACTTTTTCCTCTTCAGATACCTCAATATATGTGTCGGAAATATGGTTGGGCCGGACACGTAATGCGCTTTGAGGACAAACGATGAGGAGAGCCGTTAACGAATGGAATCCTCGAGGATTGTCAAGCGTCTGCCACAGGAAGATCACTGACGTGATCGGCCGATTTACTTCGGGGAAAAGCCTAGAAGAAAGGTATGATGCTCAACGAATTCCTAGAGCGAGAAGGGCACACTGGGTATTCCTTGCACGCGATATGGAGATAAGGAAGTATTGCTGGTGGCACACTTTAGTCACTCGACAATCGGATAGGCGGTAGGTAATTAGTATAATACATTATAATACATGTATAATCAAGGGCACTGTTTTATCAGACTCAAATTCATTGAGGGTTGTAGTACGGATTTCACTACAACCTTTGTCGTTTTAATGTTTCACAGATTCACTTCAGAACGTGTTTATCAGCTTAAAAACCAGATAAGCTTCACGTTTATAAAAGGTTGACAATTGTGTTGGGGATCGATATAGAAACGATTATGTGTGAGTTCTAGCATCAAAATTCATGGAACGTTCTGGCCCTTTTACATAAACTTTCTTGCTCATTAATAGACTTACTGGAAGAAACTTCACCGCAGCTCTGTGATGTTGGTAAAGTTAATTCATTGTGAGGCCTATGAATCTCCCACATTTCGGTTATTTTATGTAAGAAAGTCATATGGCTCCAAAATAATTACGGGTGTTGCATTGTAGACTCAATTCCATGACTGAACAGAATACTACGGAAGAGCTGCTTGATTTTTATTCCTAAGTTGATATGGATAGGTAGAGCCAGAAATTTGTTTCGGAAAATGCAACCTCATTTGGTTGATGTGCAGTCGCGATTCTACATAACCGTCACCAATGCTTACAGCGGCTACTTCGCCGATGAACAGCGTTGGAAGAAAGTCAGTGAGCGTCGAGGGTAAAACTCATCAGGTCGGAGCCATTATGTGTTTGCGACGAATATAGACATTTTATACGAGAGGATACCACCAAAAAAGTTGTAGGTGGAGTTAGAATAAGCAAGAAGAAACGAAACTTCACTTGCAGTCGTTCTACTTCATTAAGTAGCATCATCATCAGATGAGCCAACTGATCACGCTAAATGTGCTTTTATGCAGCATAAAAGTCATCACCAACTATTTTCATTATTCAAATTGGAAGAACCTCCAGAGAGTCACCACGAAGACGATCGCGACATTTGCTTCCAACCATAAAGTTGTGTGACGTTTCAACAGAATGCTCATGCAACAGAGTTCATGCAGAACGGTGGGATAAAGAGGGGAAAAAGGAGGTGAAAGAAAGAATGGACTAATGAAATCAAAAGAATACCTTTGTTAATGATGTACCCTATTACCCTAAGATGCTGAGTGATGTGCGTAACTTTCACGCCAGACGGGACTCGAACCCGTATTTCACCTTTTCCGGTGGCACGTGCTTGTTTTGCCACCATTCTTTCTGCGCTACAACGCATCAATGTGTCCAGCAACCAACCGCAATGGTTTGGCTTGTAGTCGATATCGACATTAGACTCAGTCACGCGACAGATATTGGATATAATCATGGTCAAAACAGGTGTCACTAATGCATACTGTTTCGAGCACGTGACCCTCCGAAAAGGTGTGAATTCTCGGCTTAGATTGATTGGATTCGGAGTTTCCGCTTGACGTCAAATTTTTGCAAACCAATCAACATTATATCTCCGTTACAAGCGGTTGAATGGAAAGAAATCTGTTTGAGAATACATTCTGCATGGAAAAAATGAAGAGGGGAGAAAGGCCTCAGGTGGTAAACGGTCGGTATTTAGTCGCTTTGCAGATCTACTAAGAAATACTGTTGAGTTTCGGACGTAGTTTCATTACGGTAGAGATTTTCATTGCTTTTTGAAATACACTATTTCCTCAAGTCCTCTTCTATTATCTTTATGCGTGTATTTCTGCGTGAAGACCAAAGGTTTCTATCTTCACGTGCTTTGAAAATAATATGTGTGGTTAACGTGACGATAAAATAAAAGTGCTTTGTGTTTTCTCACACTTCAAAAAATAGTGTTGGAATAGTTCAGATGCATAATTAAGGGTACAAATTCTTACAGGAACTCGACTAAGAGATCTATGACGGAATTTGCATTTGCCTTATAGGCCAATAGTATCCATGTGTGAACTGATTTCCTCAATGCCAAATATCCAAGAACACTATGATCTAAAATTTTTGTCGTTCACACAACGCGTGTTTTTTTTTTTTTTATTTTTGGGCCTGCCTAAAAACTCGTTTGCCATTCTGACATGGCTGCCAGCCCTTAGGTGAAGGCACTTTTTCTCAAAAGTAGATTAATGTCGATTTTTTCGATAGCTTAGAAGCATGACTGATTAGGAAGCCGGAAAAGAATAGGTGAAGCTTCGCTTCATTCCCATATGACACATGTTTCTAATGATTACTACCTCCTACAATGATTACCATATAGTAATGCAGTCCACTGTAGTACTTCTATTTCGGTATATTTCATATCCTCGCTTCAATTACGGTTACTATGAGTCATTTTAGTAATTTGAATTGGAATTATATTCCGTTTCTAGGTAACGTTACCATTATAGAACATGTGTAAGGTACAAAAGGCTTAACAAGCCGTTCGACAAAGTTGTTTGCAAATTTTGTGGAAAAAGTTGCCTAGAAAGCAGTTTTGTTTAGATTAACTCATTTGCGATGGTGTAACCTCTATGAAAGTCATATATAATGGCAAGTAATGTCCTGTATGACCTATATAGAGGTCGTTTTTTATCGGACGGCCTTATTCTGGTGCACAGAAAGCTTTCCCATACTTCGTGTAGTCCACTGATAGCTCATTTAACACATTTGTAAAATTGCACCTTTCGAAGAAAAGTTATCCTCTTGAGAAAATTTTGCACCGAAACCTCTCACACTCGACCGAGTAGGCTACTGGTCTTCAAGGGTCATATAGCCAGAGAAGAGGGGCAGAAATGCCTTCAAATCCTCGAACTGGCATTATATATTGTGCAGCATTGCTCTTAATAAGCATTTAATCATTTATTCGCTCATTGCACAGAATTTAAGAATGTCGAAACCAAAGTTTTTGCCACAATATTTTTGCAGAACTTACTCAACTCTATTAGATTGATTAGCATATGATTGCAAAAGGGACGGATTCTTTTAGTTGCAATTTATACTGCAATCTACGTCCACCAAAAACATGGAAGAAAATACAAAAGATGACGGATAAATACGATATAAAAGCATGGGAACTCTAATAACAGACAGAGTAAATCTAAATGCCATAACGAAAACAGCGGTTTCTACACCTCTACGACATTGTGGGTCGGTGTGACTACTACGGGGGTCATAGCGAGTAGTGGCGAAAAATTTGTTGCTACAAAGGCGTGCCACGAGAATGTGGCGGTGTCCAGAATTAAACGGAAAAGCGAGTTGGGTTAATCCTTGCAAGGTAAAAAACTTCCTGAAAAAAATCCTTGAAATTACACCCGTCGATACTTATGAATTAAGGAAAATCGTACGGATACTATGATCTCAGTGCTCATTGTTTGAGGTTTCTGCCACAAACAGGCATTTTCAACTACCTTGAATGAATGGGGTCAAACGTTCTTGAATTTGCATTTTAAGCCACTAGATTAGGTCCACAGAAGATCGATACGATAAGTTTAAGATCAAAAATGATGTTGTAGCGCTCATGCATAGGAAAGCACGAAAAAAATGCTATCATAGCTCATAATTATCAAATGTGGCTTAATCAATTAAACAAAATTTCTATTTTCTAGTGGGGCTCATCAAAAGAGCTTGGAAGGCTGGCATGGGAGCGATAGAGAGCTCAAATGTAGCAGTCAATGATAATGGAGCAACCTCTGTTAGATGTGTGACAACTAGCCAAACTTTATTATGTGCTTTTCCTATGAATGTGTGGTTACAAATCTCTGCTTCAAAACTCAACTAACACTAAACTCATGCACTTCCACCGTCCTATCGTCTTGTAACATGGTGGTCTAACATGTTCTCGAATTCCAGAGATTCCAACGTTTGTGAGTGGTGATAATCTAGGAATGCCCATGGTATGTGTTACATTCGATGAGGAGGCAAAATAAAAGTCCCATATCCTCTAGATTTCTACCGAACAGAAAATGTGAGTACTTCATAGCATTATAATTATGCGAGAACACAGATAAATTTATGCCACTATCCTTAACCTATCGTAGTTGCTCTAAGGTCAATCCGTTAAGATAAAGTTGAATATTTTTAGGAAGATGCCGTCAAAAGAATAATTATTGAGGCGGGAGAAACAATCAGGCCTTATGAACTGATTGAAAGAAACGTTATCTGAAGTCATGACCTCACTCCAAACGAACAAAGTGATCGGTGCAGAGTAGTGGTAAAATTACGAAAACATTGTCGCCGGTGTCGTCAAAGCGGGTGGTCTCGGAGAGGGCAGAAAAACTCACAAGAGGTCCGAAAGCGCTGTTGAGTCCAGCAAGAACAAAAAAGAAAAGATAGAGAGTGAAGTGATGAATGGACTATCTACAAAATTTATCTTTTTTCTGTGCGAAACTATTAATTTACGTTGACATACCCTCGTAATAATATAAATCTTTGCCTTCCCACTCAGCTACCGTGCGATCTTGACAGCATATTTTAGGTCTTGCACGAGGTCTGGCACTTTTAGTACTAACATTCGTTTCGGCCTTCGCCTTTCGCTTCAGCCAATCCTTTGTAAGGGAATATATCTAGCCATACATATTAGGGAATCGACGTCGAATCTATTATACTGCCTATAAAGTGAAAAGGTCACCCATATTGCAGTGATGACAAATCGCCACTTAGCAGTTGATTGCTCATGATTGGTCACTGAACAATACCTCTATAATGTGATAGCATATTTTGAGCCTTCTGTTATGAATCTGTTATGGCGCTTACACAGTACATACACGTGTTTCGGCCTTACGGCCTCGTAGTTGCGCGGTGCCTTTCGATTAGTCACTTCCTCTGGAAGATATCCCCTGTATGTAGAGCTAATACCGAACGCTAAATATACATTTATATTTGACTGCTTTTTGAAACTTCGCTCAAAGTGCAGTACATCCTTATAACATATTTCAAAGATATAATCGTTTCTCCATAAAAGGGCTTATCATTCTCTTCCCAAGTTTGAGGACTTTCGCAGAAAAGTTTATTCTTTTTCGAGAGCAATCAACGCTTCCACATCTAATTCAAAATGGACAATTTTGCCTCTTTTAAAGCATGACAATTGGGATTTATCTTGCGTGATAAAATTTATGTGCGCCTCTTCAAAGGAAACGATCAAAAAACAGACATTCAAAAGACTCACTGACTTGAAAAGAAGTGCAATAAGTGATTACTTCACATTTTCAATATAAAAGGAGAGAAAAAGAGCAAAAACGACGCAGGCAGAGGAAAAAGGTGATGATTTTCCAGGCTCGAATTTTCGAGAACGCATCTGGTTTTGCGCATAAAGAAAGTTTAAAAGGAAGGTGAATTCTAAATCTCATGCCTGTTGATATATATCCACAACTTCATTTCATAAAATGGAACTATCGTGAAGAAATGCCTGTAGTTGCATGGCAGAGAGCAGTTCGAGAGCCAAAATATCAATTCAACATCCACATATTCACCACCAAATCAACATTTACGCAATGGAAACATTTCTTAACATAAATCAGTGCCCAGTTTAGATAATTACTGTCCTCTTTCTAGCTACAGATCATTTTACCCTCCTACTACAACATATGAGTTTTGACACTAAAGGAATGGTACTAACGTCATGCTGCAGCTTGTACCCTAAGCTTATGTATAACCGAAATTGCATAAATGCAGATTGAGAAGAATCGAACTGGGCAGGAGTTGTCCGGTCAGATCATACAAGCCGATTGAATGATCGATAGCTAATTTTTTTTCTTGGAAAAATTCCGACAGAAACGAAAATTATCGCCTCCACTATTACTGAGAGACCACCATCTGCCTTCTTCACTAAAAGAAAAGCACACAGAACAGTATACAACACATGATCATATTTGAGATTTTTTAGGGAATTTTTTGAGATCACAGCGCTTTATTCGAATGCTAGAATTACATTGAATAACTAGGCAAATTTTAGTCCAATATTAACTGATGATCAAAATGAGCCACAAATGATCCTTTTAGATTTCATGAGCATTTATGAACTCGCGAAATTCCTTAGAATGCACAAGATGTAACGAAAATAGGCATATAAGGGTCGTAAAGGAACTTTAAAATGAATACGTTTTTTCTTTTTCAATGTGAAAGCGACTGAACGGGAAATAACGAAGTGAAAAAAATTTCATGCAAGCATCTTCTATTCATGACAGCATTAGAAAACTGAGATGTCCACGCAGTCCGTTTAATGACGGAATCGTTTATATCCGAGAAAAACGGACGGCGAGTCTTATGGAGTATGCATTCATATAGAACTTTGTCTTAGTAATGAATGTTTGGTGTCATGGAAAGTCATGGTACGACCAAAATCGCGATCAATTTTCAAAAATTTATATTTTGACTGTATCTTCAAAATTGCCAGTCAGTATAGAAGTTTTTTTATATACATTCCTTACATATAAGAGGATTACCTGATCATAAGACGGACGCCATAAAATTTTTCATAAATATACAAGATAAAAGAGATTTTGAGGTGGAGTTACCTTTATTCTCGAAAACCGATAGATTTTTCAGCGGTGTTGTCTTTCACTGAGGCAGAATCTCAAAGGTAGGTATAGTTTGAAAAATTACTGGAGCGTCAGGCTCGAAATCATCCCTATGGTGTGTGATCGTGCATCCTGCCAAAGTGTTAGGCTCCTTGCGAAGCTGCTATGGAATCTGGCGATGAAAAACAAGCAGAAAAAATAGACGAATGGATTCAGTTTGACCCGTCAAAACATCGCTGAAAATTCATATGTGACTAGAGATTGTTTACGTCACCGATTGCACTGCAGCACCCGTATCGTCAATCTCGCTGTTGGACTTCCAGTGAGTCTCCTTATACAACATCCATCTATATGATCAGAAAATTTTGATACTGTAAGGAAAAGAGCAGAGTTCCTGATACTATTATTTGTTTGCTCATTAATGACGGAATAACAGTGATGAGTGATGAACTGCTGAAATATATCCAATAATGTGGAGTACTGTGTAAAAATGTTCGCGTCAGCCGGGATTCGAACCCACATCTCACTCTTTTCGGGAGCGTATACTAACCGTTGCACCACCGACTCTCCTTAGACATCTTAGCATACGCTCCCGGAAAGAGTGAGATTTGGATTCTAATCCCGGCTGACGCAAACATTTTTACACAGTACTCCACATAAGAGGCGCAAATAAATGAATTTCAATTGATTGCTGAATCATAATTTCGCCTGATAATTAACTACTTTGTAGGAAGCTGCTTAAACTTATCTTTGCATCGCAAGTGCCACGAAATGAGTTCGTCAAGTTACACAAGACTAGTTGTGAAGAGTTCGGCTTCACTTTCTGTCAAAACTCCTCGGCATGATTGATAGGTTTTGTTTTAACTTAGATGCTCAGAATGTCTTACAGCTCAAAATATTAGCATCATAAGTACTGAGCCTCCACATCACACACCTTTTTCGTTAAAATCCTTGAAGCAGACGACAAACTAATGAATGGAACGATGGAACAGTGAATCGCAAATCTCAAAACTATTAATTTATAAGTGGTAGCGAAGAACGATGATGCTTTTCAAAACATTTCCGTTTCGAGCGTACAATGAAGAAACACGTCCATCATCTTACTTCGTTGCTGACAAGCTTTGCTAATCAGTTTTGCATAATATGTAGTGTCCTTTTGTATTTCTCAATGTTTATTATAAGGTAATTTCGCAAAGTGTGCAATTACTATTGAAAATTAAAATTGTTAAAATTGGGTCTAAATTTTCACTCACTCGTTCTGTTTATAAAACAACCCTGCGTAGTATTGTATGTAGTTTACATGAAATTTAGGATGAACTCTGATATAAGGACTGACAAGAAAGGTTAGATTTAGAGCAGCAAAGAGGAGTATTATCACTACCTCCTTTATCAAGGATGATCTTCAAACAAGGAAATCTGATGGCGAGGTTGACTTGACTTTCATCTTGTTTTCGGCCGAAGCTCTCCGCGAACTTAGCTGCGATACACAGAGAAAATTCAGATAAAGCTCAGCTTATGAGGAAAAGCGCGGTGTTGACCAGGCACGCATGATAAGCTCGAAAGCATTCGATTATCTATTAGCTGCTAAGATAAAATAGTAGTGATTATTCTCAAATTAGAATTTGAAATCACAGAAAATTATGTTTATGATGCTTCTCTCTAAGACCATTCTTTAAGAATAGTTGGAGCCGGGGAGGTTTTCTGTACGTCCAATGATGCACCCTGTTACAAAGCAACATACTAGTTCGACCCCCTCTCTCAGAACCCTCCTGCAGTCATCTGGGATCGATTCGACTTAGTTATCCTAGGATTACAAATATATCTGTTCTGTTAGTATGTAACACATTAGCGGATGAAGACAAAATTCTCGACCAGGAGTTGAAGCAACACGAGAATTGCTCGAAAAAGTTTATGGAGGACGAGTGTAAGGGAACGAATTGAATGCTAGAAGTATTGGAATCCATACAATGGGATGGATGACGGATCGTTTGAAAACTTACCGAAAATCAAAACATAGAATCGGTGAAAACGGCAAAGACTGATGGCTTGGAACATTCAATAATCCCTGAAACTTTAAGATGGTTTACCAACATGTCCGGTCTTGTGCATACTCTTTTACACCACATAAGCTCACTTCGAAAGTTAATCTTGCATCTAACGATCCTTCAACATTTTGAAGTTAGGTCAGTCGCCAGTTGCACACAGCCAACGGATAAGATTACAAAGTTACTGAAGTTCAAAATATTGCAGCTGTTGAAGATTGTACCATCTCTCTGGCACCGAAATGTTGCTAGAGCACCTACATCGTGCACAGCTGAACAGCACGCACCGTAATTGAGTCTTTGATATGAGCACCCTCTGCACTAACGTTTCGAACGACGCTGCCATACAAGCCGTTCAGAGAGCAGCCTTCAGAAAATGGAGGACATGTAAATATGTATGCCTTGTCTACTCAAGAGCTTATAAGTCTTTGAGTCATCTTTGAGTCATAAGCTCGTAAGTAATTATTTCTAAAGGAGTAACGGAGGTGTTTGACTAAATGCATTGTGAATAACATGGTCTTTTTGGGCTCTAAAGAATGTGAGACCGCCAGAACGGTAGCTGTTTGAATAAGGATTGTTATAACACCTCGTGTCTGGCTTAAGAAGAAGAAAATAAGAAGAAAACTGATTGCTCATCGGTCTCTTGAAAGAATGTCTAAGCCACACAATCTCTAGGTCATAGGGAAGATATTTTCTCCAGATTAGGGAGTTGGCCGTGGAGCAACAACTGACACCAACTTTTGCCAATTTGTTCACATCTACGGTGGATACCCGGGCTCCAAGACGACATCTTCATACTTCTGCAGATGCATGGATAGCTGCCTTGTGAAGTGTTCTACACGAAAGGAGATAAAATAAATATTTCGATTCGTTGAATGAACAGTCAGAGCACATCAAGTTTACAAGAGTAAAATCTCAAAAAAACTGTCTTCTATCTTCGGCCGTTCAGATACAAGTCATCGAATGTGGCTACGTTACGAAATGGTGTCGAAAGGCAGCAATGAAAACATATTAGTGCTCAGCTTGTTTTCTATCGCTCACATACGAAGAAAACATCTGCACGAAACAGTACTCAACAGCTACAAGCGCTTACACCTGAGAAGAAAAAAAAGGAATCACAATACTTGATAGGAAAAACACGCATCACAGATAGCTACCAGAGAAAGGCTACTGAAGTCAGATAAAAATGAGAGACAGGCTCCATTAACAAAACAATCCAGTCTCAAAGTGCCAAAGCCAATTGGAAAGATACCTTCAAAGCTACCTTTTGTCACAAAAAAGTATATGTCATTGGCAAAAAGTGTCCTAAATAATGGTGGTCTGGAAAACTCTTTAGTATGTGTAGAAGTTTCGCGCCTTCACATTACATCTTTAATGGGTTTTGGGACCTCTTTTATGGCCGTCTAAGACATAGGATTTACGTAATATGCCAAATGACGGAAACTACATGAGTTTAGGCACAATATAGCTGATCTCATTTAAGACATGCGACGATGGTGAATACATCGGCGAAAAGGGGCAAACCAGATTGTGTTTGTATAGGGGAAAACCCCAGATGAAAAGTCAAGAAGACATTAACTCCTCTAGGTATACAGAAGAACCAAACATAACGGTGACTTCGATGTGCTAGTGACATTCTTTGGACACGAGTCGAAAATGTCGACGCTGAAAAATTTTAAGACATGTCGGATAATTTTCAAAATTGCAAAAATGTATCGAAGAAAAGGTCTAAATAACAAAATTGATATGGCATCTTATCACAGATTTATGTTCCAGTATTATAGGATTCATTGATCGTTGCGTATGACAACAAGCCGACCTCTCACATAAAAAGGGTAAATGATGGATTCTCTTAATAGCTGGTCACTTGAATTGATTCTTGAGTCACTTCTTTAGGACTAGGAAGTGTTGACTGAGTAATTAAATAGTTGGTACAATAGCTTGTCTTTAGATTTAGAGCCATTTAAATCGGGAACAGGCAGAAGAAACTACATCGGGTACAGACAAAAGAAACTGTTAGAGGCAGCTTAAAAGTGGTTTTTCTAAGGGAAATGCCGTAGAGACTTGTGCTAAAGTACTTCACTCTCGATTGTGATGTGTAAGGTTAAACTCAATATAATTTTGTGCCATGATATGAATTTTTACGGAACAGTTCTGATCCAGTCTTGCGATTTTCGCTTTGCGGCTTGAAAACTCCGCTGGAGAGAGACTACCTAGAATTTTTCCATACGAGGCTATGCATTGTGAACGGAAAGCAAGTGAAAAGGCGCAGATTCAGGATGACACATCAATACCGGATTCCTTAAAACTGAAGCTGACAATCTGCAGGTACTCCTTTCAAAATGACATTCTGTTATAGAAGAGAAAAAATCACTAAGATAACGAGCAAAATCATCTCGCCTGAAAAGAATGATCGAAGGACCTTAGTAATGCCAACCGCTATGTATACAATAAAGTTGATCGATATGCAAAACTTTGAACCTCGGGCGTAATTGAACTTGAGCACCACCCTATTTAACCGCTTGACAGTAAAGATGTTTAAACCGCATTCCCGAACATTATTGAGCGATATGCAAGATTTTAACCTCGGTCAGAGCCCGTGCACTACCGAGGCTCCTGTTACATCACTTTTTTAAGGTACAAAGTTGCGATTCTGCAGTTAACGGTTTAGCCTAGTCAACACATTTCACCATTAGGTCCAGTTAAGCTGACGGCTGTTAATAAATGTAATCGACAAAAACTCTCTATTTGACTGTTTTTTGAGGAGTGATATGATAGTGTCGGGCGGTGCCGAGTGAATGTGAGGCTCGTTTTGGCTCGACACTCGGATGATTCCCCACCGCCCTCCAACATTCTCCGGCCATCAATAACGAACGACCCACGAAAGGTCTTACCCTGATTATCCTCAAGGTTTCAAAGAGACGGGTTCCAGAGAGACGTGAAGTATCCTACGACGTTTCGTGAAGAAGGTGAAGTTCTCAAGCAAGAGCGGATACGAATCGGATGCCATAAGTATAGGACTCGCACAGTAAAGTGAGTGCAAGACGAGTCAAGAAATTGATAAAGTGATATGTTCAAATAACTTTGCACCCAGTAATTTAATCCAGTGGTCAGCACATACTTCCGGAAGGAGTGGAATGTCGGTTCAATTCTCTTCAAGGCTCACAGTTTGCATATCATTCAGCATTATTGGCTATGTAATTGCAACAAGATGTGACTGCTAAAAATATTGCGCATGCCAACGACATTATAGGGCGCAATCAGGAGAATCTGCTGCATGGAACACATTCAAACAGTATGCAGAGTCACAGAAGTCCATCGGGATTGCATCTGCTTCGAGTCTTCACTTTTGTCGACTATACAAAAGCGCCTGACATTGTCGAGACCAGTGTAATCATGCCAGTTCTCGCCTACTAAGACGTTGACTCGCCCTGTATACGTAGAACAGTAGCTGACTGTTACCAGAACTGCGGCGTAAAAATAAAGCTTATCCATCGATCCCTCACCCTACTTATAGAAAAGAGGACAGAAAAAGATTTCAGTAAGGCAACGCCATACTGCTGAAGTTGTTTACTGCTGCACTGCAGTTGATCACGATTTCGTTCAAATGGGGCAGAAACAGGAAAAAGACCAATTCATGACAAATCCACGACGCGAAGGTGAATAAATCAAAACGAATGGCTGTGTGATCTTAGAAACTACTTCATACGTAAGCTTTATATGTTCATTCAAAAATGAACATTACGAATGAGGAATTAAACACTGAAAGAGCAACATCGGCAGCGTTCGTTCTGTTAGGAAGGTCGCAGATCACTTGCAGCACGCAAAATTTGTGTTTAACCTTTTCGATTCCCCAGTACTCCCATCAGTCTATATGGAGCACAGATAAATTAATAGTTGGGTGGCTGAGATCACCTCATAAGTGCTGCGGGCAGCTCATAGAGGGCTTGAACGATGCCTTCTGGAATCTGATCGACACACACAAGATTTATCCTTCTTGCGGAGCTCAGATCTTCGAAATCTACGCATCTTGGCGATCCATCAGAATATAAACCGCGACATATGGAAGAGCCGATCATATAATAAGAAAAACAAACGGCGGCTGGGCGAAAAGATTTTCAGAGTGGACTCGACGAAGATACACAAGCTCGCAGTGACGGCTGACTACACGTTGGACAAACGTGTTTGCAAAGAGAGTCTTTAGCTTGTACTTACAGCTGCCGATTTTTTATACATCATAGTATGAGACTCGCATCGTCACTCTCTTCGAATCCAACCACCAACATGGACGGCGATCACGAGTAGTGAAGCGATTTGAAAATGTGGTGGGTTCCGCACAAATTTTGAAGAAGGCCCGTACAAATAAGTATCTAGTCAGTCAGTCAGTATTGTCTAAACTCTGCGGAAACTGAAACATTAAGACGTTATTCTTCGTTTCTTGAGAAAATACATCGCAAGGTTTTAAAGAACGATGTTTCGTAAATTGTTCTTATTAATTCAGTATAAATCAAATTCAAGAAAATTTGACTGAATCATTTCAAAGGTTGATCATATTAACGCCATTTGTGATTGAGTGTTGATCCGAACTGAATGAAAAGTTGAAGAGCATAATTATTGAGCTACTTAGAAAAGAAAAACACTTCTCTCATTTTTAAAATTAGAGCTAAAGGAAGCCTGAAAATTCCTTTTTTCTGAAGAGTTGAAGGAGGGCATGGATAACGGAAAATTAGCGAAGAAAGTATTGTGGAAGACGATGAACAAGAAGACGATGATGAGGGAGCGGTGAATAGCTGAGTAGACTGATATCTCAGCTCCATTAGATTACTGATTGTAGTAAACATGGATGAAACAGCAGCGTTTTAGTGATACCTGAGGCGTGAACTGTTAGGACTGAGTTCTCTCTGTTTTCCAAATTCATGTCCAATAATAATAGGCATGCCTAGAAAGCCGTTGAATTACCTCCGTTTGGTATTACGACATGAGACGTTGCGCCACGGGATTCCATTCACCGATGTCGTCAAAAAATATCGCAAAAAAGTCTGCATATCTCAAAAAAAACACTTATAGTGATGAGTCACGAGCATTAAGGGAGGAACTTTGACTCTGTGAAACTATTCTAAACATGGAAAACAGCAAAGTTATCACTCGACAACTAGACCTCATAGAAGGCAAGTTATGCACAAATAATTGCCGCTTACTAACTCCAAATAAATACATTTCATCTCACAATAAATTTTATTACAGGTGAAAAAAGCTATCAAAGTCCGGAAATAAAAATATAGCCTCTAATAAGATTAATTTTCTTATTTGTCCTAGATTATGTTTGTTTTTCTACTCCTAACCCACATTTATCACCTCACCAAATCAAAATTCGTATTTCGGGTAGTGAAATGGGAAGGAGAAGGAAGAAGGACTCATTCAAGACACGATGATTTTTCCAACCGTACTGTCAACATTGCCCTCATGAATTATTCCGATTTTAGAAACTCGATTTTAATGTCAATTTGTGGAAAGTATTGCTTTCGAAGAGCGCGTGTGGCACAGCGGTTAAAGGTGCTTTGAGCCGCGCACGAGGTCAATGGTTCGATCGCGCGCTCATGGCTCATCAGCCATCCATTCGTCCGAGGTTGGTAAATTGCTAACAGACAGGTTTCAGACTTGTCTAGGAGGATAAGCAGCTTTGACTCGGTACACCTGGAGGCCACGCGAGTCATTGTGAAAGCCAGATGTGCATTCAATCACCTCAAACGAAGTAATAAATCGAAGACGAATGCATAATGCATCCGTAAGGGGTTGACGGATCAACGCCAAGAGCTTTATCCTTATATCCTTTAGTGCTTCGAATTTATATAAGTGTAAAAGCACACAGAGTATAAAATGCGCATGCGACTGATGCTTTAGAGCAAACTCTTTTCTAAAGGTTTATGAAGTTCAAATCTTTTGAAATGCTCTGGTGCTTGGTAAATTTCGTCCAATAGTGAAAAACCAGTCATTCAGCGAGAAGATCGACATGTACAAGAGCGTAAATATGGTATGTGTGCTTTGATAAAGTGACCTTCTCGGTTTACTATGTGGCCGATTCGGTGACGACGAGCTTCAGGAACGACTTACTGAATGAAAGTTGGCGATTACGTGCCAATCATTCGAATGCGAATACGTTGCTGGCTGGTAAATTGCTCAAAAGCAGGACTGATTTGGTGGGTAGATGCAAGTAAAACAGAAAAGACTTCCAAAGCAGATTATCAATCAAAAGCTGACAAGACGACATTTGAAAGCCCTAGCAGAACAGGAGCAGTGAAATGGTGCTCAAGTATATAGAAGAAAGTACGTGCGAATTTTATAGCATGATGATGCGAACCCTCCAGCAAATTCTCAAGACAGCAAGTATCATAGGCCATAACAGGTGAGGTTTTTTTTTTCTAAGCAAAATCTACCAACCGATATCCATTGATCCGATATTTGGAGGGATAAGGATCACAGACCAAGCAAATTTTCTCTTGGCATAGCTACACGAGATTGTTCTTCATGGTTTAGTCTTTCAAATCAAGTAATTCTTATTATTTTGTGGCACCAAGCTGTGGTCTCTGAATTCATGTAACACTGTGAGGATTGTTCAGAAGAGTAGATTGAATGAGTTTAGAATGATTGAGAATCTGTTGCATTGGAGTGAACTTCAACTTGTTTATTCCGTTTACAAGCTTACGAGCAACTGAAAATTTTGAGAAGCCTATCGAGTGCTAGAAATGGAGGCTTTATGTTAACAGTAATAAGGATATGATAAATACGATTTCTCATAATATCTTTATCTAGAAAAAGGCCAAGATAATTGGTAATTGAGTGGAGCCAATCGGGAATAGTCGAGAAAAAACATTTCTTTTTAGATTGCCACGAATGGCCATCAAAGGCTTAATTGATTTCTGTCTTATTGATGGGCTTTCACGAGGGTTGTCATAAATTTCTACTACAGCCAACGTCTTGATAACTTTACCCTTATCAGAATTATAATGAAAAATCGAGCTATGTGTAAAGCATGTAGATTTCTTCTAAAAGGTAGAAATTATGAGGAGTGGAGATTGTATGACAAGTAGTACTTCTGTTTGCAACATTGTCGCAGACTTGTATTTAGAAGGCCCGTCTTCACGAGCTGTGCGGACAGCAGTAGATTCCCATTCGTTCTTTCCCTTACAGTAGTCGTCCGTGACGGTGATTATAAATCAAAAAAGTTGCTGATGCAAGTCTTATATCGTGATCTTGTAAAACAGCGGTAGTTGTAAGTATGGGAAATTAATTCTACTCATGAACATCTTCGCTCGACATTTGAGTTCACTCTACAGTTCTTTTCGCCCCTGTATTGTCTGTTTTTCTAACTACACGACCGGACCATGAATCCTACGCGGCCCGATATATGTCTTTTCTGATTGCGAAGATAGGGCAGGTGTTCAGAATCTGAGCTGCTCGAGCCGGCGAAACTTCGTAAGTGCCCACTATATTTCAAATGCTCTATAATTGCGCGCAGTATTTCTGACGTGGTCGAAGCATTAGCGTACGTCTGCACTGCATAACAATGCTGAGATAGCCATTGAATCCAAAAGATAAATATAATTTTTCCTAACATATCTGAGCCTTTCATTATTATCTGAGCCAACATGTCATGTGGTCTGGTAAGGGCTCTTGTACAGCCCGAGACACGTGGTTTTCGTCCTTACAGACTCATCAGCCGAGCAGAACCCGTTGTCTGTCGATCTTTTTATAGTCAGTTCTCTCGGACGCCTTACACTCCTTATAGAGAGTTGTCGACGACGTACGTTTTACACTCTATGTCAAGCGAAATTTTCACCTAAGACAGATTGATTTCGCACTGGATTGCTAGCTGGCTGGTATTTTTATGTACGTCGTCGATAACTATCTATAGGAGCGTAACGCTCCCGAAGAACTGACTATAATAAGATCGACAGACGACGGGTTCTGCCCGGCTGATGAGTCTGTAAGGGCGAAACACGTGTCTCGGGCTGTACAAAAGCCCTTACCAGACCACGTGACATGTTGGCTCAAATAATAATGAAAGAATTTATTGAAATTTGAGCGTGGGTCTTGATAAAGCACTCGAAGGAAAGGTATCTTGAGCCTATTATGAAGTTTTTTATGACGCATGTAAGTGCTACTAGACACATGTTTCGCCGTTACAGCCTTATCAATAGCACAGCGTCTTCCGGCTCCGCCAAAACAGTCGAGTGCAAATGTATAATTCATTTTACCACCCATGAGCCGTCGACTGTTTGTCACTGCACTGCAGGGGATTTAATCACCTGATATGCGGTGATTTGTTGATTCGGCGCAGATTCCTTTGAACGTATAGAGTTTATCCTCCCGCAAAGGAATGGTGGGACCGAAACGCACCATGTTACTGATGGGGTGTAATGCCGAAACACGTGTCCAGCATTTCATAAGTGCATAACAGACCTCGTGACAGGCTCAGGATATAAGAAAAGATTATGTATTGTTTTCAGCGAAGTCTATGAGAGCAGTCCGAATGCAGAGGTATAAGCTTTGCGTTCCTTACTTGATGGTGGCTTTCCTAGCAGGACCGAATGCAACTCATGTTGTCTCCCACATCTGTTAATTCCTCATTCATGCTACTCACGTTTTTCACAAGCGCCCAAGGTTCACGCATGAGGTGGTTTCTGCAATCAAAGAGCCACACAACTCAGTTTGTTCACCACTGTACCATTGGTTTCCCGTAAACTTACATTTGCCAAGGACACACCATCTGAAATGCTTGATGATGCGTAATAGCTTTGAAGTGCGCGACTGCAGACTACATTATCTTGCCCCCGCCCAGACTAATGGACACAAACAGAGCTGTTCCAAAAGCGCTTTTCTTTTGTATGATTGCAGGTGCAGAGAATAGGTTCTTGGAATAGGGTCCAGTCAGACACCTTGATGAGAGGGTGGTCAGCTCAAATGGAAATTTCCGTCAAGAACCTGCCGTGAAATCCAACAATGAGAATTTGAGTTTACTGAAGCAAATTCGATTTGTACGCTATTATGCAATCATTGAGATTAATTTATATTATCATTGCTGGAAATTAAAGGTAACCACTTTCTTATAGCACTGCTTGGACGTTTGGTTTGCGAATAGTTTAAGATTTTCAACATCTATAAAAAAGAAGATAAATCTTTTTCACACTTTGTCATATGAATCTTGTTTCACCTCTTTGAGAACGCAATTTCTATTTTCATTTCAAGGAACCACAACATCACAAACAGCACCAGCACAAAACTTTGGGAAAATTCGTATCGTATGATGTGTGGCAGCCAAAACCAGTCTTGTGTTTTGCATTCGGAGTGTACTTGTTGTCGGCTGGGTATAGGACGCGCTGTAGTGGCGCCGTTGGCTCATTGAGCTGCACGATTCCATGTGGTATGTGGTTTAAATTATCAAATTTAGGGTTTTTTCGCTTTGACAAAATCATAGATATGACATGCATGATTATATTACCTATAAATCTCATGAAGACCTGGTTCATGAAAAACCAATGGTGTTAACGAGGAACAACTCGAACTGAATGGATAACTCTCAGTTTTACGGAGACCACCCGTACGTTGTACCTTGGACGTCTCATTGAACATGGACAATATGAAGTAGGAACTTGATAGAAAAAGAGAGCAGCGTGGGTCACATTCGGTGCTCAAAGAAGACTCCGACCAGATAACTCACAGCCAAAATTGCGCGTTAACCTTTCGACTAAACAGTGCTTCCAGCGCTCTGGCGATTGCAGCAGAGACGTGGGTGATTATTTTAGACCACGTCAAAACTTCTGCAAACAACCCACAGAGCGTTTATGAACGATATCTTCCAGGATTCAGTCGACAACCTCACAACATCTAGCTGGCTTGCGCAGCTCAGATCTTCAAAACCTATCTCATCTTCGTTATTCACAAGAATTTACACCGTCAGCGAAAAAACAGATGAGCCGATCATAACTTAAGAAGATCAGACGACAGATAGACGAAACAGACTGTATGGACACTACGACTGTACACCTCGTTCCGCGAAGACGCACCACGTACACGATGAGCGGACGTGTTTATAAGAAAAATCAATCAGCTCTACTCGCAGCTGCCGATATTTTACAGACGCTGTTTTAGCTCTGGTTAAAAAAATCTGACTCCTCACCTTTCCACGATACGACGATAATCCCTGCCCTAACGTAAGCCAGCAGAAGAAACCATATGAAAAGGGGAAAGATCACTTGGCGTTATGGGACCCTTGTTGCGCTTCAACGACAACCGATGGACGAGAGCCGTCACCCACTGGATTCTCGTGTATTATGTGTTCTACAGGAAGACCACCGACCCAATAGCCTGATTTCTTAAAGAAAAGCTTAGAAGAACTATATAATGCTCAACGAGTCCCTAGAGCAACGAGAACCCCACTGAACTACCTGCACGCGATAGGAAAGAATGGAAGTGTTGCTGCTGCCCGCTCGAGTCTCTCAACGATCAACTGGACGACAGGTGATTCAGATGATTTCTCATGCTATTCGTGCATAGGCTTGAGCTGTATAAATTTCAGCTTGCTAGCGGATTTATTTGGCAATGTGAAAGAAAGTCTAAGATTCCAGAACGACTGAAACAGAGTGATCCTACAATCGAGATATAAAAGCCTAAGAATCTTCAAGAAGCGAAAAAAAGATTTCAAATAAACAACAGAGATATGCGAAACGTTGATTTTACAACCTATAACTTGAGCAAAATTTAAAATACACAAATAAAAAAACAGATTCCAGGCAAAAGTTGAACAAGAAACAGTAAAATCATTAGCATTAGTAAAGAAATATCATATCAATGCTATAGTCAACAAAATGAAAGTTGACAGACTTTTTCCGCATTCTGTATATAAATTAATGATTAATTAAATAAATAAATATAATCACACATAGTCTGCTTGATGACTCAACAAGACAAGAAGAACAAGTGGCCAGCCATTTTGTGAAATTTTTTTTGAAAATGACGCCACATTTGTTCGTTTTCAAGACTATTCAAGATTACTGAAGCGTTGATACTAGAACAGCATTTAGAAAGTTCGTATCACAATTCATTTTAGCGACCTCGACCTTATCAGTACTTGATTTGAAAAACACTTATAGAAGGACTTACAAATTCAGCGGATTTGATAAAGTAACCTTTTCAATGTCTTTTCCACATGGCACGGCGAGGCAACGTAGGTCTCAATGAATTAACGAGAGTAGCATTTCTTGCCTTTTCATTATCCATGTCTCATCTCTCAGCCCCAAACATTCGATACACATTTACACAGCTAATACCTTCCAAATAAATGTCTCGTCTCCCTTTGTATAAATGAGAATAACAAGGGAGGGACGAAATTCGTTTCCAGAAAAGTTACGTATTGAAAAAAGCTGGGAGGTGAATCCAGAAGCGCTCCTATGAGTGTGAGGAGGCGCTGATAAAGTTGAAGGTGCACTTCTACAACGATCAAAGCAAATCGTACGTGATTTTTTTTAATGTTCATTTAACATTGGGCTCTTGATGCTACAGTGACCAGTAGTAAAGGAGAGTCGTGAAATCCAGCAAAGTTCTTATCTGGATTTTGATTTACAAATAAGATATATTTCTTGAGTAGTTGAAAAATTCATAATTAACGTAATTAACTTGTCATCAAAAACATTCGCAAGCTTTTGTAGGGGGGGGGGGGGGAGATTGAAGATTTTGTTTTTTCCGGAATTCTGGCAACTGTAGCTCTGATTACTCTTCAGTGTGTCTTTTAATGCAAGTTTTGAAACCAACTGACAGGATTGACCATAGACTATCCTTCAAAACATGGCGCGAAGAAACACAATCACAATGACGAGACAGTAACTCGTTGAGGGAGCCTGCAGTTTTAATGGCTTACATACCAAAATTCACCTATTTCTTCTGCTTCGAAACTATAGTGTTATATGGCTTTGTAAAGAAAGTGGAAAACGTGACAATGACTTTGACTGTCAATTTTATTTTATTCGGCGTACACAAGGTCCTTAACAGAACGGTTTATTCAGTATAATATAGACAGTAGCATGCTGTAAAATAAGCGAATTCCCCGAATCGTCAGCCATTGCAATTAGTGGTACTATCAACATTATACTGCATAGATCGTTCTGTTAACAATCTCGTGTCCGCTGAATAAAAAATCACGGAATTATGAATTCAATGCCGGGGTTTATTGATAAGCCGATCTGAGAAAATGCTTTACAAAGACCTCAAAATTATATAGGCATGATGTTATTCTAGTATCAGTAGTAGCTAATCAAAATGTTATTTTTGTGCTCACAATATCAATTTGATATAAATGTTAATAACTGGATAAACTGTCGGCTCGATAATCAGCAGCTTTTTCTATCATTCAACGCTCGGAATCATTCATCATTTTGTCGTAGAATAATGCTCATAGAACGGTTGAGAACTTTTTTTAAAAGATAAAGATATCATTTGAGGTGATTATAGAAAAGAAGAACAAGCGCATCTGTTGGTGAGAATCTGTTAGCACAGTTAGGCTAATACTGTCGATGACCACTAATCGAATATTTATGTAGCAATCATTTGCAACCTCTCACGCTCTAAGTGACCCACATTCACTGAACCACTTTGGGTAGTATCACCAAGAGTATAGCGTTTCTCGCACAATCTAGTAGCAAATAGCAGTCTTTTCAACACTGCGA
>JAHQIW010006174.1:0-79215 GCA_019055375.1 Parelaphostrongylus tenuis
CGACGTTCTATGGTTTTCAAGAGTGTTCTTTACAGGCACAATTATGTGGGGATGTACGCCGGATTTTGGCTCGACTACAGCAGAAAGTGAAGATTCCTTTACTCCAAACATGATTAAATCCCCATCTCTTCTATGTGTTAAAGATCTATACATCCAGCATGATAGCCGACCTGGGTCTGATACTGTAAGTCGTATTTATGACTTCTTTCCCCTTCAGCTCTTTCTTTCTGGTTTCTTCTAAAGAAATCTGCAGACTAGCATAAGAACGGGTCTGCGGGATGAGGAAGAATCCGGCCCTGATTGGTTTCGCAACATGGATCCAGACACTATAACTCCTGTGAAAGACGATTATGTAAGATTCTTGTAGTCCAATTCGTAAATACTTCTTTTCTTGTTAAGCTCCTCTTCAGAAATCTCGCGAGACTGTTGGTGGTTGTACGATTGAAAGTCGCTTTGACCCCGTCCCGATCTCTTCGGGAGTTTCTTCTGAAGTTGTTAACGAGAGAAAATCGTCTGTGAAGTGAGACTTCAATACGTATTAGCTGGTACTTTTCCGTTAGGTAACACGGAATGAAGAAAGGATACCTTTCACTGCGCAAGAACTTTTCATAAGAACGGTAGTAATCATTGGAAGGCTTAAATCTTTGGCTACTGCGCTACGTGGCCGTTTTCTGAAAAAGTCTTTTCATAACGCTTCAGCACATTGGAAACATTTGTGTTTCACACGCACATATTTCTCTTATGATAGAGCTCTTCCTCTAGACTCCCAGTTGTCATTCGACAGCCTAACGTTCAACGATTCCAGTGCTGCGCTTACCTACCGGAAAGCCTGTTTCTTTGCAGTTTGGTGGGGAAAATAAGATTGATTCTTATATATGGGCTTGGTCTTTTTCACAGATGTACGGGATGGGAAGGGAGGGGAGGGGAGTGGTGCAGAGGCTGCTCTCAGTTTTGACACGGTGATCGATTGATGGCGTTGATGCGTTACGCATGTGAAGTGCGATTTTTGTTGTTCAATTAGGAATTTTTCCTTCACTTTGAAAGAAATTACAGATAAAACTTATGACTTTAATACTACAAGATTTCCTCTAAACGTTCATATACTTTTTGTACTTCCATCGAAGGTGATCGATGTAAGACAATTCAGTTTCGAATTTTACAGCGTTATAAAATGATCTTTTGGGAATACGGCCACCCACATAGTAACCAGTGATTGAAGCTTTCGAATGATTACTAACACCCTTATGAAAAATTTCTTGTCCAGCGAAAGTTATCTTTTCTTCATCTTGTGCTTTTAACGGAAATGAACCGATAAGCTTTGGACCCTAAATTATGTTACGTAGCTTCCATTTAGAACTCCTGTTTCTTCTTCACCGAGCGTTAATCTTGACGATGACATCGATCGAGCTTTCGATCAACGTGTTGAGCAATTGCTGTCCTATCTGTGTTTTCGGGAGCGTCTGAATGATCTTAGGTATTCTTGAGTTTGCTACGAAAGTATTAACATCTCTATCGACATTTTCCATTGTTTTTCGAAAGCTAATGCTTGCACAGGTGGAAGTCAATCATTCTCAGCATGGCGAAAGAAATAGCTCAAACTGTAAAAATTGACGTAGCCAAACGACACGACCATATGAATATTCTCACTTATGTACACGTAAAGAAGCTTTTTGTGGATCAGAAAGAACCAAAAGCTGAGGTAACTTGAATTTCGAGAGCTTTTCGTCACTCACGACCAATAGTTTTACATTAAGGATATCAAGTGGCACGCAAAAAATCGACCCACGCGGGAGTTGAACCGGCGTTTCATTCATACCGAGACGGGGTAAGGTGGAACGCTGGTCTAACTCCCACATTTTGCATACAACTCACTATTCGCAAATGTATATCTACAGTTTGATTGAATTGTTAGATCTAGAAGAAATAAAGAATTCACAGTATTTTTACAGCTTATATGGGGTGTGGTTTGCAATAAAAGCGTAGCACACAAGTCGATGGAGGAGCCTTTGAAAGACGCATCTGTTATGATAGTAGCCGGATCAATAGAATATGAAAGAATTCCTGGACGCCTTTCCACCCTCGAGCCGATTCTCAATCAAGAAGTAGAGTTTTTAACCAAACAGGTGGGTTAATTCATTCATCACAATTCTTTCTGTAGTTGTTCAAAGTAAGATAGTTTGTAAAACATCGAAGAATCTCAACGACATTGTTTTAGGTTGAACGAATCCTATCTCGACGTCCCTCGGTCCTGTTGGTGGAAGGAAACGTGTCGAGATTGGCATTAGATCTGCTGCGCCATGCTGGTGTACGTGTCGTGGTGAATGTTAGTCTACGGTAGGTTTGCGCTCCTTAATTCGATTTCAGATCATTATCAGATTCATTGGAAAAGCGCAGTGGTCACTGATGCGGCGTGTCAGGATGCAAAAGTGATAAGTTTGTCCCTAGTTCGATCCCTTCCCCTAGCATTCCAGGAATTCAACTAACCGACGTCTACGAGAACGCCTTAGCTCGGTAAACACTAAATTGGAAGGAGAATGGACTAAATCAGGTTTCTACTATATTCAACAAGAGCGCAAAATCCTCGAGCAACAGCTGAAGCAACTCGTGAAGCATTCAATGTCTTCTGTGGAGGATGAATTCGAGAAAACGGCTCAAATGCAAGATTTCCTGGGATTTGCGGAGTAAATGGTGATAAGTTGTAAAGTTGATATAAATAGACAATCCCATTACAAATTGGACGTCAAGCGAAGCTGCGTTTTCGCAAGTATTGTAACGGGCAGCTAAATCTGCCGAGTTCCGCTTTCTTGTGCTTTTCTCCATAATAAAGAAAGTGCTGTTGCTCCAAAGAGGGCCAAACGAGACTCGTTAATTGTTGCTTGCTAGAAGCTTCGACTCCTTATATCAACAGTGATAGCGGAGCCGTGGCCTTGATGGTGTAAAGGTGTCACGTCCGCGTCATGAGTGAATAACCGGTTCACCTGCCTAGGATTGAACGCTTTTCATATCACTCAGCGTTCTTAGGGGAATTCTCAAGGTTTTCAATGAGAAAGTGATAGCTGCGAAAGAAGTGAGTAGAAATCCATTGGAAGAATGAAGTATTTCAGAGTTCTCCAGAGAATAGCGCGTTCAACTGGAGCTGACATACTGCCTAGCTCGGATGCCCAGTTAATCCAGCAAAATATTGGTTTTTGCCCACACTTCTCTCAGCGGACCGTTGTGTTCAAAGATGGACGTCACAAAATTCTCTTGGTATGCGAATATGATTTTATCAAATGTGAAATTCTGTTCATTTCCTGAGCTATGAGCGCGAGTGGCACAGTGGATAGAGGTACCCTGCGACACACGCTAGTCGATCAGTGGATGGCCGACCTGCGCGCAAAACTCGCCAGGCATCCATCCTTCCATGGTCAGTGAAGTGGTGCTACTTGTCTGGTAGGATGGTTGCTGACTTGATACATCGATGAGCCACCGCGAGTCGCTTTTTAGAAGCAGGGTATGCATTCGATCGCCTCGAGCGATGTTACGAGTGGAGTCGAAGGCATGACGCTTTTTTCGGAGATCGATCTTCGCTGTGGTTTATCAAATGTGAGATTCTGTTTTCTTCTAACATTATGGAGGATGCACGAAAAGCTCTTGGCGTTGATCAATCTCTGAGTGGCCTTATGTTCAGCTTCCTCAAGCATCATCCGTGGTGAATGAAGGCATATTTGGCTTTAACAGTGACTCACGGGTGGCCTATTGATGTACCAATTCAGTGCTGTTATCCTCCCAATTGAGTTTGGTGCCAATTCGCCGTTCCTTGAGAGATGGAAAGCTTGGTGAACTTTGGGCGCTGGATCGGATCGTCGACCACGTCGCAGTGGCAGTGCACCTCTAACCATTGCGTCACACGTACCCCTGCTTCTTATATCAATACCATCTTGAAGGTTTTCAATGAATGCCATCCAGATCGAGGATGTAGCGTGTTACTTAAAGGTCCAGACGCACGGGAATTGAGGGTTGTGAAGGTATTTCTCCTTATTTCATCTACATGCTACAGTAATCGCAGTGATATTCTCCTTAGCTTCTTTAGGTTTTTTCAGCGTATTCTTCTATTTCTGACTTCAATTCAGTATTCATCACTCCTAGAGAAGGCATTTTTAAACATGTTCAATGTTCGAATATCGTTTCAAATCTCGAACTGTGAAGTATGTGAGGCTCGGCGTGAAGCCATCAGCGAAAACAACGAGAAGGTCCTATGTTTATTTTTCCTTCATTTTCTAGCCGTTCTCGGTATGAGCTATCATTTTAATATGGCTTGTCGAGCTCTAAGACTGTTATAATTTTCAGTCTGATTTTGAGAAGTCTCTTCTTTCAAGTGTCCTAAGCGCTTCACCTTTTCTTTACTATGAGCCTCCTTATCTTGAGTCAGTTAAGGGAAGGTTAGTATTCAATGTTTTAATGACATCTGTTCACTAATCGGTTCCATTTGCTGTTCAGAAACTGCTCTTTGATTCCATATTTCAATCTGCCAGTCTATCATTTCTATACGAATGAAGACTTTGATGCTCGTCAAAGTGAGGAAGAAAACGAAGTACAATGCTGTTTAGATCGACAATGCCCGGTTTGTCTGCTTTTGCAAGCTGTACTCGTTTGGCACTTTTCCATTACATTTATCTTCTCGTTTTCCAGATTAGTGTACCTGCTACTCCTCGTCATTATTATTCTATAAACGGAGCTCGCAATGCTGGCAAAATGGACGATCTAAATTCTTTTCGAGCTCTCGGTGGTGCAATTTTCAAGAAGCGTCTTCGTTCTCGTCGCTTGAAGAGCTCTGTGCAGTCAGACAGTAAGGTAAGATCTTCAGTGATGACTCTCTTTATGAATTCGTTCACTTTACTGCCTTTAAGGAGTGTTGTTATATCGTAAATATACATCTGAGAATGTTGAGTGGTATACAAAACTTTCGAGGCTAGGCGAGACGCGAACCTGCGTTTCACGCATATCGGGGACGCCTGCTATTACTACACTATCGAGGCCACCGCTCTACTATCACTCTTTCTTCGATATGAACTATCGCAGCTATCGGCAACTAACCAACCAACTAACCTTGAACGGGTCTTGTCTAGTAAGTACATAATGGCAATAAACCCATCAAACCCAGGCAGCAAAGCGATTTCTTAGTGGGTACAGTAGTGGCACGCACCCTCGGTATGGGTGAAACGCGGGTTCTGTTCTCGCCTGGGGTCGAATGTTCTGCATACCGCTGAGCATTCGTAGTAATGATTACGCTTCCTGAATACATCTTCGTCGAGAATTTTTATCAGGAACGGCAGCGATCACGATGTTTGAGACATGATATGCTTGATCCATATGTACACCAGCGTGTTGCGGTGCTTTTTGGATCATTTTCAGCAAAATCACCGAACGCTCCGTACTTCTGTGTTCGTCCTTGGGTGGTCAGTATGGAATTTTATGGTCCTCATGACATGACTCTTGGAGAGTTTCTTACAAAGTAATCGTTTTCTACTCTTATTCTCTAACTAACATATTGAGTAGTTGAATAGGTAGCGTATAATATCTATGTTCAATTTTCAACTCGACTTCAAACCTTGAAGATTCAGTAAAACCTGCAGAGAGAAAGATAGGGAAAGAGAGGGAGAGAGAGAGACAGACAGAGAGAGAGAGAGAGAGAGAGAGAGAGAGAGAGAGAGAGAGAGAGGAAGAGAGAGATGGAACTGAGGTGTCTTTAATTGTACTTTCTTTGTTTTCCTTTTGATCTTCAGACTCATATCCATTTGCCTTCATCCAAAATTTGAAAAAAAAGTACAAAAGTAAAACAGCATTCTTTCAAATCAATCAGCAAAATATGTGTCAGTTTTGAGAGGTATGTTAAGGTATGTCTATGTTTTCGTGGGTATTGATCACGATCAATTGTTTGAAGCTTTCGATCACATAAAATCTTTTTGACAAAAGATACTCCAGTTTTCGAGACCGCTGTGTGGAAAATCTTTCCTAACATGGCTATTAGTAGCTTTTCAACGAAAAGAGGCTGTTTCTATGATTCTTATTAATTTTTACTACAATACGGTTATGGCAGTCCATTTTTCAACCCTTTGTGGACAAGGCATTTTGCGCTTTTTCCCAGGCTTTTTGTAATCATTCGATAGCTTAGTTCTCAGTAATTCAAACCCTATACGTTGTGTTTGAAAATCCCTTATTAGCGCGTTGTAGCAGCGAGAACTTATTTGAATCTTTATCTTGCGCATCTTCGTTTTTTGTTTCGATATTTCTGAGAAAAATCCGAAAGAGGTCTTTTCTCCGAAAAAAAAGTACAAAGTAAAATCTTTTCAACAGTTGGAAATAGATCGCGATAATTTTTCTCAACAGTGCTGGTCTATCACTTGGAAGAGAAGCCGTCTTTCATGCCCCACTAGTTATCACTTATAGGGAAAAGTTGGAAACGGTTAGAAAATAGATTGCGATGACCGACTTGTACCAATTTTTCTTCACAGTGGTGGCCTATCACTGAAAAAAGAAGTTGTGTTTCATGCCGGACTACTTATCAGTTATAGAAAAAAGTCGGAAATGCTCGCATCAAGCAGATAGCGTTTTGACAGCACTCTATCACTATACGAAGAATGCAGTGCTTTTTAATTTCTAACGGGTGTTCGATATCGTGAGGGCCGCTTTCATCGTCATGATAGATATGATTTCTCAACTTATCTCGTTGACGTTTATAGTCTAAAACAAAATTGAAAAAGCTGAGTATATTTAGTCTTGAAGGTGACCTTTAGATAAATTTAGGATGAAAAACACCACTCTAATCACGTTATCGTACCTTTACAGTAACAGGTATAGTATTTTTTACGTGAAATCGAAAATTCGATAGGTACTCAAGGTGTAGAGAAATTACGAGCAGTCGTGGAAAAATCATCTGTAGCTCCTTATGTCCATATATTTTGAAGACATTCCGGACGAAATTGATTTTTCGTTAAAAGATAGTATTCTTCACCAGTAAAGTCTAAGATTTGACGAAGTAACAAAGCTGTATAAGAGTTTTCACTTGTTTGTTAGATAGCATGCACTACTTATGTGGATTAATCTCTTAACTTTAACTTTGTTTGGAGCTAAAGTCCCCAGAAATTGTGAGCGATGTATAAGATTGGTTCTTTTCGGTTATAAGGGAACTAATGAATAGTCAACCTAACTTTTGATAGGGGTTTTAGTAATCATTCGAAAGCTTGAATCCCTGGCTAGAGCCGTACGCTGTCGGTTTTTTGAAAAGATCCTTTTATAACGCTGTAAAATTCAAAATAATGTTATGTTTCACATGTGCCCACAATTCAACCATTGCTTTGTTGGAATCACGAAAAGCTTAGAACGAGTAGAGAAGATTTTTCAGTATTAGAGTCAGGTGTTTGATCTGGAGTTTCGAGGAACAATTCCTAACTGAATAACAAGATCGTGCTTTCCTATGGCCCGCGGAAGGGCCACTTGATTGACCAACGTGCTGAAACGGCCACATCCTCTCTAAGCCTCCACACCCCGCAGAGCAGCCAAAATTCCCTTACCCGCGTCTGTAAATTTGATCTTATCTTCCCTAATGCACTGCAGAGAAACGGTGTTTCCAGAGAATAAGCATAGCTCTGGAATCTTGAATGTTAGGCTACGACTGATTACTAATAGTCTAAAAAAAAGAGCTCTGTCTCGCGAGGAAAACGCTTCGGGAAATAAGTGTTTCCCCTTGCTTAAGCGTCATAATAAGACTTCAGAAAACCCTCACAAACACTTTGAAAATTCTGGTACACCGATTGAGGTTGAGCATTCATGTGTTTCCCTTATAACAGAAAAGAACCATAAGATTCAAAATTTTCCACCTAAGTGTTGCAGCTGCAAAACCTTACGATACCGCTTGATTTCTTGTTCGAAATAAATACTTTGAGGCAAAAAGGGAGAGCTCTTTTGCAGGCTTCTAGTAAACCGGAATCCACTTCAACTAGCAAGAGACCTTGTAGGCAAAGCTCATTACATTCCAGTTCATTCATTGCTTTTAATAGCTCAGTATGAGTTAGTCCACTTAGGTTTTGGTTTTATAAGCAAAATCATCGATGTATCTTTAAATTTGGTACTGAATAAAATTGAGTTTGTGCACTATATTACTTCCAAATTGGTAAGTATATCATTAGTGTGGTAAAAAGCGAGACATCTCAAGAGCCCTTTCTAAATCTGCCTCTTATATTTTGGATTATTTGCCATTCCAACGGTGATTATTTCGTTAAATTTCCTCGGAGAACACCCAGATGTGTGGAAGTTGCCGAGATGTTGTCGATTGAGCAGCTTTCTTCAGAGTGGAACTTCATGAGTCTATGATACCTCTGCTGGTGCAATGATAATATTAATACCAATAGAGGCATCACAGTCACTTGGAGTTGTGTCTCGAGGAAAGCTGCCATACCAACGAGATGTCGTCCGATTCTACATGTTCAAAAGCTTCGACGGAATCCGACGACATAATTACCGTCCGAATCACAAGTAATCGAATAAATAAAGAGAAAGCTTTGCGAACGGCTTCTGAAGAAGTGGACGAGAACATTGACGAGTAGTGGAAGAAATTTACTACTTTTTTTTAGGTTCTGCTTCAACAAGTCTTATGAGTGTCCTTCGTCAAACTGCGAAGTTCCCATGCTTGATCACTCGAGGAAGCTCGTGAGTTACAGTGTCGCACTTTCTGTATAATTTCTAGATCTTCTAGGTCCATAAAGATATCTGAAGATATCCCACGAGTTTTAGAAGAGTAGTATCAAAGGGGGGCCTCGATGCTGTAGAGGTAGCACGCACCACCGGTATAGATGAAACGCAGGTTCAACTCTTGCCCAGAGTCGAGTGCTATGCATTCATTCCTAAATGAAGGGTAATTGTTGACAGTACAGGTTATTTACTTCAAGGTTTATGGTCGTGTATGCGTCGAAATTGCAACACAGATTGTGATCAGTAGTACAGAAGACTCCATTGTTAGCACCTCATCTCAGGGACAAATATTCGCTTGGAACTATTGTGATAGGTTGACGAGTCGCTTTGTGCTCTTTGGTTTGTGGTTTTCAGTGGTTTATATTGAATATCTTCGTTTCTATATACAGTTGTAAATTATCTTCACCGGTGACCGCAATGAACATCTCTGTGTGGCATTTATCGTTTGGAAAATACCTTGATTACCTAGCATACTCGACTTTTTCAAAGGTATGAATTCTTCAAAGAGCATGAGTTCTTATTTATTCTTATTTTTTTGCTATATAGGACTATCAAGGTATGACATTATCTGGATTTTGCAGGGAGGCCCCACCTCTTTGGTCTGGCAAGAGTGCTCGCACTGTTTTTTCCACGAGCATACACATTTCTATTCCCAAGGAAACTACATTGCAAGTTTTAGAGTAACACCGGTGGGTTTTCCTTCCCATACAGACGTTTCTTCACCATTGTAGAATAGTAAATTAATATGTAAGCGACAAAACTCTTAATTACCGCTTTTTCAGCGGTGATATTTCGTCATAACTATATATTAGGTCGTTCCATAAATTTTGGCACTAGACCAATGAACACCGAATTTATCAACCCAAATAATTGGGCGCATTTTCTTGTGAATATTTTGGTATACAACTTGTCTGCATTTATTTTAAGATGGAGCTGTCGTGAGAGAAAATTCGCTTACTACTCGTACACGAATGGCGCTTAGAGGAAAATACTGGTGAAGCGGCTAGCAAGATTAATAGAGTTGGGGCGTTGATATGGTTGCAGAAAGGATGATAAGCAGGTTGAGGAAGTTTGAAGATGGAGAGAACAGTCTGAAGGATCAGTCGCGTTCGAGTCGTCTACAGGAAGCTCCATTAATCGTGCGCGCGCCTCACTAACATTCTCTCCTACGCGCATTTGTGCATAAGCAGCAAGCGAATTTCTTCCCACGACAGCTTTATCTTAAAGCAGTTGCAGGCAAATTGTATACAGAAATGATCATGAGAAAATGTGCAGTTGAGCGATACCAAATACATGCAGTTTTGCTTATTTCTGGTTAGTAAAATTGATGTTTATTTCTCTAGTGTCCGAACTTATGGAACGATCTCATTCTACCAATGTTGAGTGGTATGCGTAACGTCGGACTTCGCGCGGGAGTTGAACCCTCGTTTCAATTTTTCACAGAGTGCCTGCTGATTAGTGCATTACCGCTGGGGCCCGTGTTCTGTTAACACTCTTGTGCCTCAGGAAAGGTTGAATTGCGGGTTCAACTCCTGCCTGAGCCAAAGTCTTGCATACCACTCAACGTTATCAAAGAAACCAATATTAATGGCACAGCAATTTAGATTCGCCCATACAATGTACGATTTTCTCCAGTACTATGCCGAATAGTACCTAATCAGTACAACAAACAAGCTCTATTGGATGGTGTTACAAGGTGTTATGGTATATCGCTGATTCATGAAATAATGGTCATCGTTGAGCTCATGATGATTGAATTAAGGATAGCGTCTCTAGCTGACGATATTATTCGAACTGCTGAAGAACGTCTGTCTCTATTTGCTCAGCATGACCAATACAATCCGTATGCGGGGACCTTCTACACCGTTCTTCGCCGGATAGTTGATAAGACCATTACTCTGCTCGAGTGAGTATTACACAGTTCAACGAAAATACTTTATTAATCGCTCGCTTGGCGGTGGTATAATGTTACAATTTTATATCCAGTATTATTCAGTGGTATGCAAATCTCTTCCCAGATGATTTACCGCCTTATCATGGCTTGGAGGTGTTCTTAAATGTTGGACTGCGAAGTACAACGGGGGTTCAACCCCTCCCCCAGCAAAGTCTCCCAAGCGAGAAGCAGTCCCACGATCCCATTTAGACAGCCCAGCCAAGAATAAGCCGTTCCACGAATGACCGCAGTCTTCGTAGCTATTATTGACGAGGTGTAATCTCCCTCCGATCGACAAGAGACGACGACGGCTCTAACGTGGTGACTGACCTGAGGAAGCTGTGGCTAGGCTCACCTTGGGACTCCAGGAAACAAAATAGCCAAACCAGCACAGTTTCCCTGTGCTGGGGCTCACACTGTCAGCGAAGATGGGCCTTCCAAGTATTCAAGAATAAAATAAGATACCTTTCGTTTCCAGTGCTTTGAGACCTCGCTCAAGTATCAGTATGCCTTATAGTTATTTTTGAGCCATGCTGAGGTGTGTTATGGACACTTATACAGTGCAATGCACTTGTTTTGGCTTACCAGCCTAGTCAGATGCACGGTGCCTTTCCCTTCAATAAGTTCCTTGGGATCTACCCCTTACATAGAAGTCGAGGACGAACTATAAGGCATATTCAAGTAAGATAAGCAAAACTATGGAAGTTAGATGAGAAGCGAGCCTGCATTTCACCTTTTGAGAGCTCGTGCTAAATTGTTGCACTACCGAGGCTACTGTTTCGCTGTCACTTCTGCGATACATACTATCGATCTGTCAGCTATCAGCCGTCAACGAATCCTTGATAATGCAATTGATTAGAACGCGCTCTCGGAAAGGGTGACGTTCGTGTTCGATTCCTAGCTGAGGTTCAAAGTTTTGCATATCACTTTACATAATTGAATAAACTAGAATTGGTATTGCTGTTGTAATAAGGTAATGAGATCAGAATACTAAATAGAATTTTGGTATTTTCTTTCGTTTTGTTACCGGCAGGTATTAGATTTTCAATGAGTTAGGGAGAAGCGCAAGTACGCAGAGGAGTTGAAAGCTGTTGATAAAGCGGTCATCCCTTCGAATGACAAATATGCCATAAAGGTTAGTCCCTAGTCACTCTACCTTATTGATAAGTTACAGTAGCAGTTTTCTATCTTTTTTAGGCAAACGAAGCACAAATGTATATCCGCGAGGCTATCTACCAACTTATTACTGTGTGGAATGACCAAAGTACGGTTCTTTCAGCAACCATTCGTGCTGCTAAGAAATCTAGCGAGGATGGTGGTGTCACTGAGGTACTATTTTCGCCTCCCTATATTTGATCTGTACATTGATCCAGAGATTAAATGTTTTCCGGCAGCACATTTTGGCCTGGAGAAAATAGATGATCCATTTCCACCCTACCTACATCTTGGCCTAGAACTTCAGCCTCGGGTCGCTGTCGTCGTCAGGGATATCATGGTATGTTTCATTCAAGCCGTTTCAGAAGTGGTTGTAGTTGTCATTCTAACGCCTTCAAATGAATCACGTTTGCAAATGATCTAATAGATATTTTTCAAGGACTCAAAAGGAAACTATAGACCAGACATTGGTAGTATCATAGCGTATGCCTTATCTACAGTCAATTACGAGGTCAGCGGTAGTTTGTACGCTTGTTTTTTCTTTTGTTTACGCAAAACCATGAACTTCAGAAGAATCAACAAAAAGAAGAAGATTGTGTAGGGGAAGATCAAACTTCACTTAACCCTAATGCAACCAATGTTGTGTTAGATGAGGAACCTCCGGCTCTGAACACCATGAGATCGAATTCCACGACAACCAGGCTTCTTACTATGTTAAGGTGAAGTGTTAACGTATGTCATTTCTTTGTCTTTCTTCAAATGCTCTTGTCAGGTATATTTACTCCATTTATCTTATTTTCATTTACTTTAATACATAATTCAGGTCTATTACGCAGAAAAATTTCGTCTTTTACGCAAACTATTGTTTACTGAGGGCGAAGAAGCATTTACACGGTCTCTGTCTCAAAGTACATTTTGGACACCGCAGGTAGGGCTAGAGATATGAATACTTCTTTGAGGATGAGAATGAAACTCTCGACGTTGAACAATCCTTAAAAACGCGCCTATATTCTAGTCTATCAAGTATCGTTTGAGGTGACTGAATGCATATCCAAGCATTAGAATGACGCGCGGTAGTCCACTGCTCTAACAAGTCGGTGCTGCCATCCTCCTGACAAGTCTGGTTGTGATTCGTTTACGCCCGGGGTATGAAGGCTTGATAGGCCTTGAGCGCGGAATTGAACCATCAACAACGTGTGTCGCATGGCCCCTCTAACCACTGCGTCAGATGCTCCCTCAATATATTTGATTCCTTAGTAAACAGCAAATTATGTCCCTGAATATGTACTATTTGCTGTGTTTTTCAGGGAGGAAAATCTGGATCATTTTTCTACAAAACTCAAGATGAACGCTTTGTCGTCAAGCAAATGTCACGCTTTGAAATACAATCGTTCGTTCAGTTTGCGCCTCACTATTTCGAATACATAAAGACAGCAGTTGCTGAGAACAAATTGACATCTCTATGTAAGGTATGTGTTTTTGAATGCTATCCATTCGTTGTAAAATGGATCTTGGACGGAATATTTCTCAGGTATACGGTGTATTTCGTGTGGGCTACAAAAGCAAGACAGCACAGATGAAAGCGGACATCTTGGTCATGGAGCATTTGTTCTACAAATGTAATGTTAACCAAGTATGGGACCTGAAGGGTTCGCTCAGGAATCGGTTCGACACCTTTTCTATTTGAGTCAACATATCGACCAGAATAGACCTTGATTTTCAAGAAATATCAGTAATGAGTAATCTAGGCTCTTTTTAACAAATTAACCTCGGCGCGAGTTCATTCCACTCCATATCTAACGAGGCGGATATGCCGACACGCGTTTACTATCACTCTTTCCTTGCCCGAAGGTTTGACTCAGTGAGCTTTGGTTTTAGCTCCTACCATTCTATCGATACCTCACCACCTATGAACATCATACCATGAAGGAAGGGTTGAGAAGATAAGGCTAGAACCCTCGTGGCAATAAGAAAGCGGGCAGCATCTACGGCGTGATGGATCTGAAGATGCTGCCCGCCTATGAGTACCGCGTGGGCGGCTAGCGCGATGCCGCCTGCTGTCAGCAGCGGTCCGCGAAGGGTTGAAATACACAGCCTATGCGCTTCTGTCCCATCCCATCATCTTAGGAATAGGCATCACGATGGATGTGAAAATCATTTCATTATCATAGTATGCGTGGCTATCGGCCGGAATGAGATCATTTTGTAGCATGGCAACACAGGAAAAAGCACATCAGACCTAGTACTGCTCGACGAGAATCTAATGAAAGATCTTTGGAACAAGCAACTTTACATCTACCCTCATGCTAAAGCGGCTCTCAACCAGGCAATTAGTAATGATAGCCATTTCCTTAGTTCGCAGGTATGTTCGTAACTGTGGATATCAGCCTATCGTATGTAGCCTAGTCGTTCAATTTCAGCATATCATGGACTACTCATTGCTTGTGGGAGTCGACGAGACCAACGGTGAGCTGATACTGGGTATTGTTGACTACATGCGGACGTACACATTAGATAAGGTATTTAGTTTATGACAGAAGCTAATTTTTCAAATCATTATTAGCATACAGTGTACATATTAGAGCTCGTGTAGCGCAGTGGTTAGAAGTACCCTGCGACACCCTCGGTTTATCAATTTTTTTTGTTGGTGAAATAGAAGCTAATCTACCGTACTCTCTCAAAAGCAAAGCTCGATTAGTCGATGGTTCGCGCTTAAGCCTGACTAAGCGTTCCGTTTCTCCGACTTTGGTTAAGTATTCGCAGACCAGCAGACCTGTCTGGGAGGACAGCTGCACTGTCTGATATCTCGTTAGGCCATCGAAAGTGAAATGATGCTTAATGAGGTCGAGTGCATGGTACATCCCCCGGGGATTGTGAACGTCGAGAGCTTTATTCTTTTATAAGTATACTATCACGACTTCCGCTTATTTCCCAGCGAATTCTTACCAGTGATTATGTTCAGAAACTGGAGTCATGGGTCAAAATTGTTGCCATCCCTGGCGCCCACCTCCCAACAATTCTAAGTCCAGAGATGTACTGCACACGGTAACCGCGTTGCTCTTTCTTTGAGAGAGAACTAGGATCCAGACTCACTCACTTGTTTCAGATTCTCCGATGCTATGGATACGTATTTCCCGGTGATACCAGATCAATGGACAGGCCTTGGATCCGCCGTATCATATTAGCCTTATACTCTAGATTTCGTAGTTTGTAAATCAGAGAATTTCCATATCACTTTACTTCTGGGTTGATTAATCGTGACTGGGTTTTTTTTCAACAACAATCCTGTCACGATTAAGTGAATGCTAATATACTTAGTGGTAGCGCAAATCACCTCTTATATTTCAAATTAACTCAGTCGGGACGAAGGTCATTCTCTCTTGAGTGTACTGCTCGGACGACGTGACCTTAGAGGGTTACTGAGGTGCGCAATTGGGTCGCTTGTTTATTCTCGACAAGCAAAATCGCGATGTTCATCTTCTCGTTTTGATTTACTCTCATTCTTTACATTACCCAGAAGTAGCAGTACTGTTCAAAAGCCAGACCAATAAATTGTTTGCTAAAAAAAATAAGCCAAATTCTGCGTAGGATGCCAGGTCGGCCGTCAAAGCAGAGCTATCTTCGCTGCTCTTCACTAGCTACACTCTCTAGGCCGCATACTCTTTTCAAAACCAATACTTTTTTTCGTAGAATTACTTGGGCTAGTATAGCGCACTGAGATAGCTTTTCAATAGATCAGCTACAATGGAAAATCTATGTTCTACAAGCTATCGAATTACAACGAAAAATTCACTGAGAAAATTGTTTCTGGCGAAAGGGTCGCTCAAATAGGGCGTCCGTACACATAGGTATTCGCACCGTTCGCCGAAACGAGCTGTCTGCCCACTCAAGAAAGATGTACACCGTCTCGAAAGGGTTAAATTGATTGTAAAATTGTAACCCGATAGCTTTTTTTATGCCTTAATATCACTTGGAGTAGAAGCAGAATGGTAAAGTGCTTAGGTAAAGTAATGATCAAAGCAAATATTGTCATATTCATGCAGAAAATGTGATACAGATGTGAATAAATTCATTCTATTTCGAGTCAGAACTGATAAAATTAAGTCTTTTTGATACCCAAGTAATTTCTTTGAAAACTGACAACGTTTGACATATGTACTCTAATTAAAGAGAACGATAACAGACGAGAAACTTGTTGCCATGTATGGCTAACATTCCCGGTGTATTTCATTGAGTTATCACATTCTTGAACCATCGAAAGCATCGATTCCATAATCACAAAGAGGACTTGCTTACAAAAATTACGAGAAACTGCACAAGAAAGGGGGCGTACCCGTTAGTGTCAAGTGTGGTGGAGACAATATTCCCATGAAAAGAAGAAGATAATGTATTTCTACCACAACCAGTCACGACCCATCATCAGTGAAGACATAAATATGTCTCCAGTATTGGAGTAGTTTAGGTAAAGAAGTGTATTGACGGAACCTATGTTGTAATATCCTCAACCAAAAGTAATTTGCGATCATCTTGTGGACTTCCAGGACGTGACCTAGAAGCAAGAGGGTGAGTTAGAGTGGTTACCACAATGTTCCAAAGGATGATCTAACTCATTACCGTTGTCGCTTCCGCGTCATTCCATGGAGTGCCATTCCTAGTAGGCAAAGTACCAAACCGCTGAGATTTATCCATGAAAGCCGGTCATTATTGAGTATATGAGCCAGTAGGAGTGTGGCTACCTCCTGAACATGATTTAATCATTTCGTCAATGCTCAGAAAACCAATTGTTCATATGATCGACTGTTTTTGAAACCTCGTGATAAACATTCAAAGTAACTTCAAAAAAGAATTTTTTAAGCCTAAACGAGGTTGGTACGCCAGGGCCATACACCGGTGTTTCGGAGGTTTGGCCTCCTCGGCAGGGGTCTCTGACGAAGAGGCCGAAACCTCCGAAACACCGTTGTATGGCCCTGGCGTACCAACCTCGTTTAGGCTTGAAACATTCTTTTTTGAAGTTAAATCAAGTGTTCTTTGTAATTTATAAGCTATATGGCTATCATGGCTCGCCGGCGGGGCGGGCGACCCTGGTTTTTTAGAGCGCATGTGGCGCAGTGGTTAGAGGTGCCCTGCGTCACATACGAAGTCAGTGGTTCGATCTCGCGCTCATGGCTCACCAAGCCATTCATCCCTCCGGGGTCGGTAAATTGGTACCAGACAGGTCTCAGACTTGTCTGGGAGGAAAAGCAGCACTGACTCGGTTCAGCGGGAGGCCACCGCGAGTCATTGTCAAGGCCAGATATGCATTCAATCACCTCAAACGAAGTTAAAAATTGAAGTCGAATGCATGGCGCATCCCTCAGGGATTGATCAACGCCGAGAGCTTTATCCTTTATCCTTATGGCTATCATCCACAGACCCCTCTCTTTGAGGAATCCGCCCGGTTAGTCGCGAGGGCACGTGGCGCGTCTCCAGGTGTTGGATAGGGGAATAAACGCAAATCAAAAGCGACCGTGTGCTTCCCAGAGACGCAGGTGGATTCAGACGCGAGCTCCTTGCTTCTGCAGCGCCGACTTGACAAAAACTCTATTTCAACGAGTCAAGTCGGCCAAAAGCCTGCAATCAAGCGGCTGGGAAGTACAGGGGAGGCGGTTAGGAGTCGCTTCCAACAAATAAGCTCCACCCGCTCCTCCGAGAGAGATTGGCAAGCTACTCGTGAGTACCCAGCCCCCACGTTTAGAGTCTGGCAAGCTATACGTTGGGTATCGAAATGCCAAAAACAGCAACAAATATGGGCCTCAATCCCCTGACCCCGAAAGAACCCCTGGTACGGCAGCGCCAGGTAGGACGAGTACGGAGAGGCTGCTAAAATCTCAGGGCCAAATTAGGCTGCCAAGATCGAAACGGACTAAAATGACGATCTGTACCTACAAAGCAAGAACCCTTGCTCACGAATCTGCTGTAGAGGATCTATTGATTCAAGCAAAAAGGAAGAGGTACAAACGTCATTGGCCTGGCTGGGACGAGAAGGCGCCATTCTTTTCACATTGTTTGTGACACCGAAGAAGAACTGTTCTTTGGAATATGCGATAGCAGAGGTGTCGGTTGCGTTGGCGTCCTCGTCAAATCGAATTTGACCGTGAACATCGATTCATTTGAACAACTAACAACTCGTATTGGGCGATTAAGGTTGAATTCATGTGGTTCTATGCCGACTTTGACCATCTTCGTTGCTTACGCACCAACATCAAACTGTGACGAAGACGAAGTCGAAGCGTTCTACATGGACCTCGAAAAATTCTTCAGAGAAGACCATACATTCTTCAAAGTCATTGTCGGAGATTTTGACGCGAAAATTGGTCCTGAAGAACTCCCGGGGCACGTCACATAGGGACCCACGGACTAGAATGGAATGAACAGGGTGAGAGGCTATCTGAGTTTATCATGACGACCTCAAACCATCCATGGTAACTCACAATTCCAAAAGCCTCACTCTCAGCGATGGACGTGGGAATCTCCCAATGGAGAGTACCATAACGAAATAGACTACATCTTAGCAGATCGAAAGTTTTGCCTGACCGATGTCGCTGTTGTTCCTAAGTTCTACACGGGATCAGACCATTGCCTCCTTCGCGCAACATTTCGTTTTTTCGCGGAGAGGAGAGAAAGCCGCTTAATTCAAACAACGAAGTTCCAGAACTACCATAAACTGGGATGTATTCAAATCATTGGTAGGCTCTTGGGTAGATACCGTTGTCGACAACATCGATGAAGAATACGATCTGCTCGTTGAATATCTTTACGTTAGTGCCATGAAAGCCGAAAGTCCTAAGGTCACGAAGAGACGCTTGCCTCCGCACACACTCAAGCTGATACGTCAACGTGGGATCGAACGAGCTACAGGCAAGCGAAACCTTACGTCCGAACTTGCGAAACGCTGCAGAGAAGCGATAAAAGAAGACCTCAAAGAGAGAAGAGCAGCGGTTATGGCAGAAGCTGCAGAAGCTGGGAAGAGCATTCGCAAAGCCCAGCGAGGCTTCGCCAGCTAAAAGAACATGACGAGTGCACTCCGATACCGTGACGGGCGGGACACTTACAGCTTCGAGAAGGGCTATGGAGAAAATCACCGACCGATACTACTCGTATCTCTTCGCTAGCCATGTCCTCATGCCGTCATATAAATTGAAAGCGGATGAATATGTCTTTGCACCGGTCCTCCTTTCGGAAATCCGGCATGTTATATCGTCGATGAATAACAGAACAACACCCGGTCCAGACAGGATTAGACCAGAACACCTGAAGAACCTGCCGCCAGTTTCATCAACACCCTGGCTCGGCTTTTTCACTCGCTACCTGTCAGAATGCAAGGCCCCTACTCAATAGAAAACCAGCAAGACCGTCATTGTTGTTCAAAAGGGAGACCTTCACAACATAGGCAGTTATCGCCCAATCTGCTTGCTGTCCGTTGTCTATAAACTCTTTACTCGAGTCATCCCAAACAGGATTGACAGAACACTGGACGAAGGACAGCTATGCGAACAAGCAGGGTTCCGAAAAGGATTTAGTACCATAGACCACATCCACACATTACAAGGCTCACTGAAGTTTTACGAGAGTACAAGCAACCACTCTGTCTCACTTTCATCGATCTTAAGAAAGGCTTTGATTCAGTGGAAACAGAAGCGGTTATAGAGGCTCTGGATAACCAAGGCGTCCCTAATCGGCACATAATGATCCTTCGTGAGCTTTATAAAGATTTCACGACTAAAATATCTCAGTACAACAATATCACCATTAAGTAAGAAGAAGGGTTCGACAAGGCGATACGATTTTGCCAAAACCATTCACTGCCACCCTACAAAACGTCATGCGAACTTCAGAATGGGACGATATGGGAGTGAAAATTGACGGTCGACAGTTAAACCATTTTCGCCTTGCTGACGATATCGTTCTCATAACACCAAACATCAGCCAAGCGGAACGAATGTTGACCGATTTCGATAGCTCCTGCGGAAAGATTGGTCTTGAACTAAATCTAACGAAAACGATGCTCATGAGGAACGGATGGGTTTTGAATGCCCCATTCACGCTCAACGGAACGAAAATGTCCGAATGCTCCACTTACGTATGTCGAGGTCGTGAAATCAACATGGTGAACTACCTAGCTCCAGAGTTGAGCAGGAGGAAACGAACGGCTTGAGGAACGTTTGAGTGCATCGAAGATGTAGTGAAGAGGACAAAGAACATCCGACTTTGTGCCCACCTTTTCGACTCGACAATTATCCCTGCCCTAACGTATGCAGCGGAAAGGTGGTCGCTACGTAAGCAGGATGAAAGATCACTTGGCGTTATCGAACGCACAGTCGAAAGGTCGATGCTAGGAGTATCTCGTATCTCGCAAATGAGGGAAAGGATCCGAAGTTCCGACCTACATCAACGATCGAAAATCAGAGACGCCGTTTTACACGCCAGGATATCGAAAATAAGGTGAGCCGGACACGTGATGCACTTCAACGACAACCGATGGGCGAGACCCGTTACCGACTGGATTCCTCGGGACATCAAACGCTCTATATGAAGACCGACCCGATGGCCCGACTTCTTCACGAAAGCTATAGAAGAAAGATATGATGCTCAGCGAATCCGTAGAGCGAGGTGGACCGACTGGGCTACTCTTGCACGCGATAGAGAAAAGTGGAAGAGTTGCTGGTACCCGCTCGAGTCACTCGACGATCAACGGGACGACAGGTGATACAGGTGATGGCTATCATAATTAATCCTTTGAATAGCTGTGTCTTCATAACAGATATCCAAACTTAACTAACGCTAAATTGTTTATCATAAAAATCAGTACTTACTTTGACTATTCCGAAAATGTTCAACGTAATCCCAGAAGTATTGACAAGCAACAAGTACTCTAGAATCACACAGGTGAATGTATAGACGGATAGAGCATGAGAAGAGTAAGACTATTGTCGTTTAGATTGCTCAAAGATCTTTACCTGACATCTCCATACAGAATGCAAGAAGACCTCCAAATACTATCAAAAGGACAATTTCGATCGCCTCGTACTTGCCATTGTAAAAGAACACCGTGTTGTATGAAAGCTCCGAACCTGTCAAACTGTCATATTTTTTCAGGGACAGAAGTTATATACATAACGCAAGTGGTTGTTCCAATTCAAATTCACTCCTGTCAGTGAAAGGAGAGATAAAGCTTTTGGCGTTGATTAACGTCTTAGGAATACGTCATAAATTCATCTACATCCAGCATCGGTTGAGGTGATTGAATGCTTGAGTTTGTTTCGGTTATAAGGGGAAAAATGAAAAACCGATCTCATTCGCTGGACAGGAGTTTTCATAGGAGTGTTAGTAACCACTTGAAAACTGAGATTTCTGGCTATAACCCCATTTAGCCAGTTTTTCAAAACGTCCTTTTATAACGCTGTAAAATCCAAATCAAATGATGTCTCGGATGCGCATCAGTCTCGCCGGACAGAGTGCTTTCTTTGAACGACTGGTAATCCGCAATAGCGTAATGTTTGCTGATTCTACGGCTGTGCTCTTATCCTGAAAATACCGTTCTCTGCAACGCAGTAAGTAAATAATTTGTATCTTTTCCAGAATTAGTCAGTGTGGCTGTAGCTAGAAATCTAAGCTTACAAACGGTTACTAACACTTCTATGAGAAGCTCCTGTTCAGCGAATGAGGTTGGTTTTTTATCTGTCCTCTCATGACCAAAAAGAATTAATGCTTGCTTTGCCCTTATGACTCGCGATGGCCGACCGATATATCAAACTACAGCTGCTATCACCTGTCACAAGTCTACCAAATCACCGATCCTGGATTAATGGAAGGCTTGGCCAGTTTTGAGCGAGGGATCGACCTCGTTTGTATCGCAGGGCACCTCTGACCACTGCACCACACTCGCTCTTCCTTTTGAAAAGAAGCATCAAACGCATGACGTTCATTCATTGCTTTATAAAGCGAAATATACATATTCTACGTCAAAAAATCATCGTGTTCTCATTCTTTCGAACAATTTTGGAAATGCCGACCCTGATGGAGATAGTGAGCATCGGGCACGAGATCGAACCAGCCACAGATCCATGTGTTCTGCTACGGTCCTCTAACCACTGTGTTGCATACACCATTACTGACACATTTTGCCTTTCCAAAGAGCCGTTCTTTTCATTGTTGGAAACATGCAGCTGATATAACTGCTTTATACTGATAACAATAGGTGGTTTCGACATGTTGACCTGTCATTTTTTCCCACCAGCTCTCACCGGGCGCCATCTATTTGGCCACTTTTCCTCTAGAAGTAACCCAGCTGGTTCGACTTACCTTATTTAGAGTTTTGAAGAGCACTGTACTTCTGTTTTAGAGTACTTGTGGAGGTCTGACCACCCAGGTGGTGATCCTTTTAGTGGGACATATTCTGTGGGACCTAACAACTTAGGTGTTACGAATCAACCGTTAAGAAACACGTATAAGGTCCACCAAATTCCTAATGTGTTAGTCCCCGTAAAAAAGTTTGTATACTCCACTGCCTACTTTGGTATGGAACCATAGTAACCCTATCCACACCTTCACTGTGCCTGTTGGATACCCCTAACATCATCTTCTCAACAAAGCGCTCTATAAAGTTAATATTTCAGCTTATTTCGTAGAATGTAGGGTTCCAAGACGCTGGATATATAGCAGTGAACATTGATAAGTTGCATTATTGCACATGGAGTAAGGTGTTCCACATCGGCAGTTCAGTATAGAGAAGAGTGCTTCGAAATAAGTTGTTTCAACGGCTATCACCGAAGCGTTTCTTGTCGAGCTTTATGTGGGAATCAGACATACTGATATCTTGCTAAATGTCCCTAGAATTGATCACAACTCGCACTTTCATGTGTGACCATATATGAGTTCACATATTCCTAAACATATTCTCGCACATTTGTAGAAGCATAGTCTCAGAACGGCAGAATCAGTTCGTCCACCTCTGTCTCGTGGTACTACAAGAGCTCTGTTTTCACCCACTCGCCCTATATCGGCTAGATGAAAACAAACCATGCGGCCTCTTGACTAACCGAGCTAGAAATCTTTCAGTAAGGGACAGTGAAACTTGTAAGTACATATCAATATCAGTTCTCCGAGGAAGGCTTGTACAATAGCACGGTCTTCGTTTGCGACTCAGGTATATCGAAGACGATATAACTAGGCAGATTTCACTCTCTAAGAATAGGGGGTTTGGTTCCCTCCAAGAGGGACTGAGTAAGACGGAAAGGCACTGTGAAACTAAGGAGGCTGCAAGATCGCAACACGTGTATTTCACTGTGCAAGTGCCCACAACTTACATGCATGGCTCAAAAATAATTACCAGGCATATTGATATTTGAGTGTGGTCTTAACAAAACACTTGGAAGAAACGGTATGATCCTTAAGATAATTTGAGATGAAATACCTTCGAATATGATGATGAGAGGTACGATTGGAATCAGCATCCATGGTTGAACGTGGGCGACCATATCCAAAGGATGATTCAATGCCTGTTCTTCTCTTTGCATTACTAACTGAGACACTGTCCATCTAAACAGGTTTGGAATTGACTCAAACTCATACGTAGTAGAAAAGAACCTGATTTTAACATTGAGAAAAACATTTCAGCTCACAATGAGATTTTCAAGTCAAAATGAGAACGAGAGAATTCTACAGAGCGTCATCAGTTGACTAATTACAGGCCTTTGTTAGTTTAGTATAATAAAAATTTTCCCGCTGAAGACTACAAAGTTCTTAATCGCAGCAGCACTGATACCGATCTTTCAGCTCTCGCTCCCGTTTAGAACTTTTGTAACGGTATTAATGATGTTAAACACGTATAATCTATATGAGTTTTATTTTTACTGCTTTTTAGCACTATGGTAGCAAAACGATGACCTCTGCCGTGTAGTGCCAGCACGCACCCCCGCTATGGATGAAAAGCGTGTTCAAGTCCCGCCTGGGGTCAAATGCTTCGTATAATTGGATACTTGGACGGTCCATCTTCGCCAATTGTGCGGACCCCAGCACATGAAACCGTGATGGTTGAGCTGTTGTGTTCCCTTGAGACCCAAGGTATGCATAGCCGGATCTTTCCCAGGTCGTCACCACATTAGAGCAGTCGCCGGCCGCTGTGAATCAGAGGGAGATAAACCACCTTGCGGCTAGTAGCTACCAAGACGGTGATCATTCCTAGTACGGTTTACTCTTAACCGGGCTTTCCAGAAGGAAACATAGGACTCGCTCTCAGCTTGGGTGGCCCTGCTGGGGAGTTGAACCTCCAACACCGCGCTATACTTCCCAGTCCGACACCCACGTACCTCGCAGCCACGATGAGGCAGTAAACCATTTGGGAGGCAAATACTTTATGTACCACTTAAAACTCTTAAATATTTGAAAAGGTGTTCAAAAAAGTAAGACAGGATAGGACCACAGAAAGGGCATGTCCATCTTAACGATAGGCGAAAGCCTTCTTTACAGTTTTTCAAGCCGTGAACAGCCCTTAAATATTATAGTTATTGAAAAACTACTGGCATTTATCAGGAATCCAGCATTTTCACGGATGAGTTAACAAGAATTTTGAAAAGTTTCTCGTCTGTTTTCGACGGAACCGACATACCACGTTGATTCTATTTGTAGCGAGAAGTTGGGAACAAAAATTCTTAATAATTAGTGATAAAGTACATTTTTCCTACCAACCCCAACCCACAGGCTAATCAGCAAAGAAACTATGGTTGATTGAATGAAAATGTCGAAGTATAAGGGAAATTCGGTTCACGATGACCCTCTTAGTTTGGCTTCTTTTCAATGAACATGAATTGCTGTTTAATGCAGACGACAATTACTAGGAGCAAAAAAAGGATTGGTTGAATAATCGAGACATCGAATAAAGGCTGATAGGAAATGAAAATATTACCGAACTCCAGTGCAAGATGCAGCCAATTCTACCAGTAGTAGACCAGTAAGATCAAGCTGAGCAGAATTCCATGTAAACAAGAAAAGCCCACTTGCAATTAGACCTGCCTCTATGCCAAGAGCAGGTCGCCATCTAAATTTTCAAAATATTTCACTAATAACAAAACAGCTCCAAAAGAAAGCACTGCTTCCACAGCATTTCTCAAACTATCAGCAGCACACTGACAACCGAAATGGCCAACTGATTCCTAAATCGCTATCCCCCGGCCTGAATATTCTTAAGATTGCAAGAACTGCTCGACCAGGTATTCTACGATGACGTCCGTGAAGACGGCGAAATCTTAAAGTGGCGAAGGGTCGAACTCAATGCGAAAAGTACTGGGAATCGCTCGATTGAATATGAAGACGGGGTCGTATAAAAAAATAACGATGATATTTCATAATAAAACCTGCTAAAATCGCACCTTTCTAGCCTCAGTAGAAGCGAGAACGCAACTATAAAGAGTATGGAACTGCTTTTTGCCATTGTATAGAGGCTGACAGTCACATATTCGAGTGCCCAGTTTGACAGACCGATGTCCAGCGAGGCACATATCCCAATAGGAGCAAGCCACCTAAAAGGAAACAAACTTTAGTCTCAAAACCGGACTTATATCTTGACCTCGGCGTTGTTCAGTGGTTCACAAAAGCTTTTCTTGACAAGCCAGACACATGAAGTCCTATAAAACAATATATTTTAAAAATAAAAAGGTCAGCCGTGAAAATAAACCACATTGCAGCGTAGCCAATAATGTTGAGTGGAATTAAAACAAAACTTTGAACATCAAGGTGAAATCGAACCAGCATTTCACTCTTTCCGGGGACATGTGCTATCAACTGCACTACCGACGTTCCTGTTCTGCCATCACATTTACAACACAAGGCATCGAAAAAGCTGAGTGGTATAGAGAATATTCGACCCCAGGCGGAAGCTGAACTTGCGTGCAGCGCCTCCGACATGGGAGAGACGTGGGTTCAACTGCCGCTTGGAGTAGATTGTATGCATAGCACTCAGTATTCTTCAACCAATATCCATAACACCCTGTTGGAGTCTGGAACGAATTACCTGAATCAATCTAGATCAATCCGTGAGGGATACACCATATATTCTTGATCATGAAGCACCGCTTGAGGTGTTTGAAGGCATAATTGGCCTATACAATGACTTGCAGTGGCCTGCCATTGAAACAAAAGAGTGCCGCTATCCTCCCACACAAGTCTAGCACCAAATCATCGATCCCGCAGGAAAAGAAGGCCTGGTGAGCCCTGAGTGTAGTAACGAGCCATCAACTGATCTACCACGTGTGTCGCAGAGCACTTGTCACAGCACCATACGTGCCGAGGACCCGACCTACTTATGAAGCTTGGTGTTGTTCATTAGGTCACATCGTTCTCCTCGATAAGCTAAAATACAAGCTCTTCTGTTACACTTTAAAATTCCATAGGTAGAAGCGTCTTTCGGTTATGGTAAAACTTTGCCAAATCTTTTTTCGAAGAATAAGAATGAAAAAAAATTAGTAAGATTACCGTCAGATACTATTCTCAGCACAGACCGCCCTTATCTATGAAATTTTAAGGTAATTCACTCTAGAGAAAAAACTCATCTGTTCAAATAAATTGTATTATAACGACGTCGTGATTTGGGTTAACGAGAAAAAGCTTAGAAAAGATATTTTATTAGCGTTCTGAAAGAAATAAAACCATTCTAGGGACCATGATCATCACATACCTGAGTTGCTCCTTCATTTGAAGTCGTATTCGTTTCCGACGGACGATCTCGTAGAAGAATCGAATCGAAATCGCAGCAAACCATTTGACGATATAATGGCAGCAGACGACGAACAGAGGGAGCTTATAACTCTGTAAGGAAACGGGAAATATATATATATATATATATATATATATATTCTAAAGTTGCAGGGGAAACCCTTAGATAAAGAGCTGGGAAGTAATTCCAAGAGTTCTTGTTTTTACAGCTTTTCTGGAATGTTATGATGTTTCAATATTCCCAAGAGAATTGAGTGGTGAGCCAAAAACTCAACCTCAGGCGGGAGTTGAACCAGCGTTTGATCGATACCGAGGACGCGCGCTACCACTACACAACCGGGGCCACCGCTAACTCGCCACTTATTCTTCGAAATCCCTCTATCACAACTATCAGCCACCGACTTTCAACTGGTTCGGTCGGGTAAGCAATATCGCTCTATAAACTAGGAATCTTGGAATTACATAAGTACAACGGCTGCCAGCTTAACCCGGTTTCCAGAGCGATATTGCTTACCCGAAAACATCTCGATGGCTGGTGGCTGATCGCTATGATAGTTAGATATTGAAGAAAGCGTGGTGAGTAAGCGGTGGCCTAGGTGGTGTAGTGGTAGTACGCGTCCCCGTCCCGTACGGACGAAACGCGGGTTCACCTCCCGTCTGAGGTCGAATTTTTGCTTTCCACTCATTTCTCTCAGCTGGGAACTCACTTTCAGTAGCCATTTCTGATAGAATGTAAGGCCTATTGATAGCGGATAGTAGAGAAGCGCTATGAGCGCGATCTTCATGACCATAGTAGGTGATGGCGATTGCTGATAATCCGCTTCAGACAGCATTCATGATTATTTCGGCTCTCTGAAGAAGAGAAATAAACAAACAGATGGTAAACAAACAAACAAAATCACGAGCACACAAATATTTACGAAGTTATAACATCACAACGCTACTAAACGCATCAACCCCTCCGAGACCGTGAAACCCACCTTCGCTGCATCTCCAACCCCCAGTGTGACAGCGCAGAATGGTCTGCTCCACCTCCTCTGCATCTCTAACCCCAGCGTGGGAACGCACTGAATGCATTATTGTAACTCAATTGCATTTTTGTTGCCATTTTCCTACTTATAATGACATCATATATTTACATATGACATTACATAGGAAAATAGAAATAGCAACACAATTAGAATGATAAAGAAATACATTCAGTGGGCTTCCACGCTGTAGGATAGAGATTTAGAGGAGGTGGAGCAGGCCGTTCAGCGTTGTCACGCTGGGGGTCACAGATGCATAGGGGTGGGTCCACGGTCCCGCAAGGGTTAGTACAAAGAAGTCATGCAAATGATTAAGACTTTAGAGCGGCGAGGAGGTGGAGTAAATAGAATTGGACGATCTCTGTCACGTTGTTTACATAAACTTGGGCAGCGAAGGAAACAATAAGCAACAACAACAACAACAACAACAACAACAACAACAACATCAACAACAACAACAACAACAACAATACGACTGTCTCTCCTGTGGCTCAATGACAACAGAGATTGTCTGTTAATGTCTCGTTTGATGTGATCCGAAATAACCAGTTTTCTCTTGAGTTTCGAAATTCGAAATGATTGGAGAAATTCGGGAAATAGCTAAAAAGAAAACTTTCTTTTTTTTTGGGAGCTAGATAAATGGCCAATTCGGAGAACGTGTGGATCATTGCGGCTATCTATAATCGAAAAAAATCAACGAACAATCGATAAGTAAGGGTGTACTTTTCCGTTTGGTAGGTGCATAAAGAATGTTAGTGAACATTCGAAAGCTTAAATGTGTGAATGGCACTGTGCGTGAGGTTTTTTTAAAAAACCCTTTCATGATACAAAATAGATGTATGTTTCACACGTGCATTTTCTCGTCGGAGAGAGCTCTTTTTTCAAACTATTAGCAATCGTTCGATAGCAGAAGATGTAGCGATTCCAACGCTGCGACGCAGCAGGTCAAATAAGATTTGATTCAGATACGCGATCAAGTGTTCTTTGGCCAATTCACGGGATGCCGTGTGGGGAGGCAGGGGAGGTCGGCGCGAACATCGATCGAGGACTTCTAAGTGAATTGTATCCGATTAAGAATTGTTTCGCCGCTTTGGAAGAAACTCCAAATTAACGTCTCGCTCTGATACTAGACGATTTCTCCAAATTAAACATCTCGCTCTAATACTAGATGATTTTTTCTCATGTGCTTTTGATGCTTCCAGCGAAGTAATACCTAAATTTAAAATATAATTTTATTTTTGATTTTTCAGCGTTATAAAAGGGTCTTTTCAAAAAAAAACCGATCATGAGAGCGCTAGCTTGAGATTTAAGCTTTCGAATGATTACTGACATACATATGAAATGTTCATGTCCAGCGTATGGGACAGGCTTGAAAATCTGTGCTACCAAAATGGAAAAGAACCGAAAAAGTAAACAAATGCTTTGCATGATTACAACATATTTGCACTGCTAAAAGGTCTTGAAGGCAAGGAACTTAGCTAGGAGGAGGACTGACCACTAGACAATCTCTGCCGCTTTGTTTACGATAAACATTCTGACAGAGAAAGGAACAGTAAACCAACAACAACAACAACAAGGCGATTGTCTCTATTGCTGCTGAATGACACTAGAGAATGAATCCTTTTGATGTGCTCAGAAATAAACCAGCTTGTGGGAATGTTTGGGCTTTACCGAGGTTGATACGTCAGAGCCATAGGTAAGCTTCGGCGGTGTCCCCTCTTCATCAGTGGCCAATGCCAACACTGAACCTAACCTTAAGCGGGGATGGGAGACGGTTTATGGTGATAGCACGTTCGGTACTCGAGTTCTTTAAGCTTCAAAATTGCAGATAAGTGGAAAATTTCGCGAAACAGCTGGAAAAAAGAAGGAAATTTTCTTTCTTGAGAGTTACAAGACCATCCGGTTCGAAGAGCTTCCACGTCAAATTCGATGCTTATCCAGTGATACCCTGGGAATCGTAGGAAAGCAGAGATGACGGGGTGGATTAGCGGCAACAGCAGGGCAGGAGAACAACTGCATGTGACGATTACGATGAAGATGATGACGAATCTGTAGAAAGACTAGAGGGAGAGGGAATCCGAAAGGAAACCAGAGGAAACTCTCAACTCTTGAGAGACAAGATTGTCGTCGTATTTACCTGGCAGATCATCCGATTCCTAACAAAACACAGACAATCATCGACTGAAATTGAGCCGTATGACCTCTACGAATTCGAGGATCTCAAACATTATCGATTTATTGATTTCTGTGCGGAGATATTGATTGAAACGTGTAAAAGAGGAAGGGCGGTCGGGGAGGTCGAAACAGCAAAACGAGCGGGGTTTGCGCAGTGTGCAGAGAACGACGTGATACAGCGGGATTATTCACACTCACTCACTCATCACACGGTTCGGAAACATCGACTTTCCCTAATCCTCAATAAGTATCAATCAATAAATCAATAAGTAAACAATGATTCCTTCATTAGTCAGCTAATACCACATGACTTTGATACATATGTTTACTTTAATGGTAGTTTTCAATGGTTGTATAGTTTCTACGCACTTTTTTACTCTACCAACCTTAAATTTTTCAAAGTCTAAGCTTATCGATTAGTGATTATTGATTTTTAACGGTTTATTGAGCAACGGCTATTGATTAGTGTGGTCGACCTTTCTTTTTTCCACTTTTTTGCTATTCATTCTAGTCATATAAACTCACCAATACATCGAATTCGAAACGATGATTGTGATCTACGAGGACTCCATCCGATCGATAAGCGGCATTGTCATTGATCTGCGATCGATCACTAGTTTCCTAGTTAAACTTGCGCGGTGGCGCACGCATATCAGCAATGGACGACGACCGATTACACAACTATGATTCAATACGACGGATCGTTAGTCACTAAGGACATCTCGAAGATTAGTTCTCTCAACGAATCTACCACCAGTTACTAAGCAGGTACTGGTTAACCGGTTGACTTCCGAGGACCCAAGCTGGACGCGTTCGCCAGCGTGGGAACGACTCCACCTTCTCCGCCCCGATTAGTCGCCGACTACAGCACTGTTTTTCGTCACAGGGCCTGCAGCCAAGTGTTTAGACTGATTCGCGTGCGGTTTTGCGGAAGAGTAGTACTGTAGTCGGCGACAGTCGGGGTAGAGGAGGTGGAGTCGTTCCCACGTTAGCGGACACGCCCAGTATGGGTCCACGGAAGTCAACCGGCTCAGAACGTCGCGCTCCGCCCGATGTGCTTTCCTCTTCGAATGGAGCGCCTTTCTATGTGCACTCGTTTCTGTGCATGCTTTCTGTGGCATTTAGAAAAACGAGCGTTAAACTGGTTTTTTTTTGAGGCGGTAGTTCCGCTTTCGATTAACAGAATCGAAAGAAGCGATTACAAAGAAATTTTGGTCAGAAAATGCGGCCAGTTAATTGACACATTCAATGGTGTGCTCATTCGCGTGTGGACACTATAGAGTTCAAATTGCGCGTTTCGTGTTGAAGCGCTCGGTGTCCGGCGGTTTTTTCGAGTTTTATGTTTCTCGTCAAACCTGTGACAATTTACTGTAACGGAAGGCACAGTACGTTGAAGCGCCGTTGGCCTTCATGTGCAATCAGTAGTACTTTTGGCCTTTTCGTGTTAGACTTATAAGAAACTGATCTTTGCTGGACTAGAACTTTTTGTAAGAGTGTTAGTAATCATTCGAAAGCCCAAAGTCTCTGGCTAGCGCCTTACGTGGGCGTTTTTCGAAAAAGGCTTTTTAAAACGCCTCACTAAAAGAAAAGCATTTGTGCTTCACACGCGCATGTTTCTCGCAGGACAGAGCTCTTTCTTCAGAAAAGTAGTGGTCATTCGATAGCATAAGATTTCACGATTCCAGCGCTGTGCTTATTTTCTGGAAAAGAGCGTTACTCTGCAGTGCAGCGGGGAAAATGCTATTGATTCACGGACGTCAGCATATGTTTTTTGGCCAATTCACGCGGTGTGGGGAGAGTTGCCGCAATCACCGATCGATGGCGCCAAGACGGACCACATGCAAAGTGCGATTTTTGTTATTCAAGTGGAATTTTTGTGCGCTTCGAAAGAATTTCGTATAAATCATATCACTGTGATACTAAAAGGTTTTCTCTACACGTTCATGTGCTTTTCTTGCTTCCAGCGAAGTAATAGTTGAATTACGCGGCCGATGAAAAACGTATTTTATTCTGAGTTTCACAACCTTATAGAAGGGTATTTTCGAGAGAACGGTCACTTACGGCGTTAGCCAGAGATTCAGGCGATCGGTTTTTTCGTGCGTCGTCCAACGGAAAAGAGCCGTACTATCAATGACTGAGTAATTATCACACATAGCGCGGATGGTACAGTAGTAGTGATGCCGTTCGTCAAGAGTACGGTGCTGAGTTGATCTCGTCCCTGAGTTCAGCAAGCCTCTCATTCGTGAATGATGTATGCGAGTATAAGGCATTGGGGCGCAAAGTAGATGTGAAAGACTGGTCGTGTAGGAAAGCTATTAACACATTCACGATGATGTAATTTCTATATGAGTCATACGATGCGGAAATAATGACTGCTCTCATCTTTGAGTCAACATCTTTCAGTTTATAATAGGATTTATGAATTGAAATAAGATTTATCTTTTGAAAAAAAGCCATTCTTTGGAAACAGTTGGAATATAGAAATGCTTACCTCCAAGATAAAATTAAGAGAACTGAGTGGTAGGTGAAATTCCGATCTCAGACGAGAGTTGAACCTGCGTTTCACCCATACCGAAAGCGTGTTCTACAACTACAGCATCAAGGCCGCCGCTGACCCACCACTCATTCTTCAAGATCTCTCTATCACAGCTATCAACCACCAACTTTCAACATGTTGGTCGAGTTAACAGTATCGCTCTATGAACCCAGTTAAGTTGACAGCATACTTACGTAAATCTAGGAATTCTCGTGTTTTTACTGCTTTTTAGCAGCGTTCTGATGTTTCAAGTATACCTACGGTGAAATTGTATGGGTGAAACGTGGGTCCGACCCCAGTCTGAGGTCGAATTTTTGCTTACCAATCAATTCTCTTAGGTATTCTTGAGGCTGATAACACTGTGAAAAAGCAGTAAAAACATAAGAATCCTTGGATTTGAGTTAAAAGTCCTCATGTTTTAGAAAGACAAAATTATAGTTTTTCGAAACTCATAGCATAAAGTTCTCACATTGTATTGCATCGGAGCTCATGCTTGTGTTTCTAAGCTCATGATTCGAACACGAAAGTAAGTGAACAAGCGGGATTTTAACCAAGCAATAGGAGATTTTGCTCTCCCGTTTACTGTCTAGATCTTCAGCTTCCACTACCGCATTGGAAATTCACTAAGTTCAAGTAAGATGTCATCCATACAGTTTTGAATGTAAAAATGTTTAAATTTGAATGGATAATATAAGGATATAGTCTGAGCAAATGTCGAAGCCTTTTTGAGGTTTGGTTACTTAGTCGTAGCTATCCTCACAAACAATTATGGTGTTGTTTGCCTAACCCGAGGAGATGAAAGACTTGATGAGCCTGAGGAGCACAATCGACCAGCGATCAAGTGAGGGTTACAGGATCCTTAGCCACTGCGCTACACGTGCCGACTCAAAAGCATTATGCATGAAAATTTCATATATGGTTATCGCGATAGAGCAAGTTTTGTCCATAGATCTGATGAAGTCACGAACTTCTGAATTTCTCTGATGACCGTGAAATTTTCGTGATTTGGAAAAAAAGCTTTGTCGTGAATGTGTCAGAAGTACATATGAAAAAGCTTTGAAGCTCACAGCTCAAAATGACATTGGGCACATAGTTTCAATTAAGTCAACTCATGTAGATTGCAATGCATGTGTAAGTAATCTACAGTTATTCAGACCAACATCTAGGCAAACGTCATTTTCGCAACTTCCCACAACGACCTGATTTGAAACATCGTGAATTGGAGGCTGCATATATTCACCTACGATCTACTTAGCTCATTACATCGGAGAAAATGATACATAAATTAGAAAAAGGGGGAAATTCTTAGTACCTCCAAAAAACGTAAATAGGAAATCAAGTCAAGGTGCGACGCTGGACATTGAATTCGAGGATACAGAAGGTAAAATTTCTTGTCATAGGTCATAATCCTGGCATATGAGCCAAAAATGCGGATTCGTTAAATTTATAGGTTCTTTTTGACAAATGTAAGAGGTGTCAATTCCAATCGATGAAATTAGGGAGTTGCCGCATAGTGCGGCAGAAACGAAGAAGCCCTTTTGCCTTATCAATCAAGAAAAAAATAAGCACTACCTATCTGTGGTGAGAGATTCTGTCCGTCATTGGTGTTGATTCTATCAATCATCTATCTGTGACATGTGAGATCACCTCATTCCTTACAATGTTCTTTGCGCTGATACAGAATAGCTGATTACTTGATTCTTCTTTGGAACATTACTAGATGATATGTAAGTCAAGAACTTTCATAAAAACTTGAAAATAACCCAAGTAAGCCATAAACGTCCTCGTTTTTCATGCAACTTGTCACAATTCATACTTTACTGCCGACTGTTTATATAGACGACTCTCAAAAGCAATAATAATCTAATAGCAATCTGAGAGCCTGGTAGTGATTTTCGAGGCAAGCATGTGGTCTGTTATGGGTACCTACCAAGTGAGTACACCTGTTTCGGCCTTGCAGCCTCGTCAGTTGCACGATACCTTTTTGTTCAATCACTTTCTCTGGAATCTACCTCCTGCATAGAAGTCAACGACGAACGATCGCACGAGGAGAGATCGAATGTACAACAGTGCTAGTTTGGTGACTGACGAGGCTGCAAGGACGAAAGACATGTTCTTGTACTATGTATAAGTGTCCATAACTGACCACATGCATGACTCAAAAATAACTATCAGGCATACTGAAGTTTGAGCTCTGTCTTAACACCCGAAACGATGTAATAGTTTGATAATCTGTTACATGTTTTGAGCCTTTTATGAGGTCTGCTATGGTATTTATACAATACTATAAAGATGCTTCGCCTTTACAGATTCACCAGTAGCGCGTGCCTTCCCTCCCGATTCAGCCGATCCTTTGCAGAAGGATATACCCCCTACTTATGAAGGAACCGAAGCAGAATTAGTTGAATCATCGCGAGCCGAGTGGTAAAGTCTTTCGACATTGCACTGACCTGCAGACCTCATGAAAGCTCAAAGCATGTCATCAGACTGTCACAGTGCAATTTTTCCAGAAGCTCGAAAAACTTGAATTATGTGCCCTTGTGAAATTATTTGAGATAGACATGGTTAACTGCATTTATAGTAGAATTTACCTAGCTATCTAACCAAAACTTGACGAAATTGATCATTTGGTAAAACATCTATTCCGGTGACTCCACGGATTGCCGTCAACGAGTAGTCCTCGACTGTTTGGGGGAAAGGCAATCTTGAATTTTGGATAAGTGGAGACGATAGAGAATGAATTTCTTCTTTGCTTTTTTGAACTGACCTATGATATCTGTACACATGTCGACATCTCCACGCACGCGTTCATGGATGTGTTTTCGTTTATGCAGATTATCTTTTGCACTTTAATTTTGTCAAAATGTTAGAATCAATAGTTAAGGAAGCAATGGAAGGAGGCTGAAAGTGACCTTCATTGACTGAGTCACAAACTACTCTGGTAAAACTTGAGAAACTTTGATGAGTTGACCCAGCTATCAAGGAGGTCGTAGGAAGTTAATCGCAAAAAATTCACTAAACCTTAACAACAAACACACTAACTCTTCTGATTCTATATGAGTATCAGACGCGGGCGGGCTGGGACTATTTCCGAAGGAATGCTAAGAATTGGGTGATTTCACTTTGTCTGAATCACTATGAAAACGACGTTTGATTAAAATGCATAGACACTTCGAAGTCTTCAATTGAGGATGCAGAAGCGTAACAACGTTACGTACAATTATGGGGTACTAGCTTAGACAAAAAGGGTACACTCATCGAATACAGCTTATATTACTGAAAAATACTCATTTCTATGAATATGCGTCGAGAGAGTAGTCAGCAGAAGGTGTGTTTGTCAGCATAGGCATGAACCTTTGATTTTTAACAAGTATCTCAATTCGAAATTAACAACTAAAATGGTGTGGGCTAAAAGTGATTGTGACTATCCTCACCTGCCGCACACATGTTAAGCTACGTTCACAACGATAGTGAAGTACTCCATGTGTACTCGGAAGATTTATCAAAAAATCTTCATTCACTGGCATTCATCGGCGATTAGCTGCAAGGCCCAGATGCGAAAAAAAAAACTTCACATATCGTCCTAAGAAATAAAGGTACGATTAGGATGTCTGGGTTTATCAGCAAACACCAACTTGCATTCGCATTTCGATCAGTGATAGTGGCTTATAGCAAAGAGATGAGACAGAGCATTCACACCTAAACCAATTTGCCTCCGCATAGAAAGAACACCTAGATACGAAATTGAAAAGTCGGACATGAACTCCTTTAGATACACATAGGACAGAAAGGTCTGACGGTAAAGTCTTTGACGTGGTTGTGAGGTTAGTCATGGATTACGTTTCAAAAGCGTTGGCGTGGTAATTTCTTGGGATCTCTGAGACACATTTGAAATATTTGTAATGGGTAGATGGAGAATATCTCTTTTTCACAAACGAAATTGCACCTCAGATTCATTTTCAAATTCGAGTAGGGATCATTATGCGCAGTGTTGACGACCCACCGGTGACCGCTCAATATAATGTGTAAGTAATATGGCAGATTTTCCTCAACAGGTAGACATCTGCATAGATCCTTACATGATATTTTCACTTTATATGGGAATTGTTGACTGATAATTCAGACAGTAGTCGCACTGCATGTCACAGATTCAACGCACTGAATTTGCCACAAAGTCAGCCATCGCTTTAGAAGAAAATACAACTATTTGCACAAGCTACAAAAAGATTAGTTCAAAAATAACTGTGAAGGTTGTATGCTTATCTCTCTACCACTGTGCAGATCTATAGTTAGAGTGCACCAAGAAAAGATTAAACGAAATTTGGAAGATATAAACTATTTCACAGTGGTGGATTGAAATCTTGCGATTGGTGATTTCGTTTTTTGTAAGATACTGCGTGCATCACTATTGCATTGTCTTTATTATTCTCAAGATCAGAAGTTTGCTCTTCAAAAATGTCGTGCTTTTCGTTGGAGGTCAGGTTTCTAGTCCACTGACGGTGTCGATGTAGCGGTATGTGGAGCGACCCGAAAGGTAGTATCGGGTCTGGAGACTTGTCCCTCCGCTGTTCAAATATGATCTCTAGAAACCCTGAGTCCATAATTTATGAGACATTAGTTTTAAAACGCTGCAGCAGTTTATAGGCGACTTCATGTATGTTCAAACTCATCGGAGCTAAGTGAGCTGTTTTACAACTGAAATACTTGTGTAACACCCTCCATGACAGACATTTTTTGCATCAGCTGTTGTTCCGTTGATTATAGAGTGCGACTCGAGCGGGCACTAATAGGAACCCCCTAGATGTAGGAATATTCTAAGCATCATATCTTTATTCGATACTTTTGGTGAGGAAGTCAGACTACTGGCTTTATAACGCTCTTGTTAAGAGCTTTACATCTCGGAGGGTTTAGTCGGTTAGTGCTCTTATCCATCGGTAAAGATGCATTAAATGTCCAATCTACTGAGTCTTCGACACATGGGCGTGTAGAACGGTAATGCTCGTTCTCTGATGTAGGTCAAGACTTCGGGACCTTCCTCTATTGTTAATATATGGTACATTCCTAGTATTAACCTTTCCAGTACTGATTTAATAACACCAAGTGAACTCTCATCCTACTTACGTAGCAACCAGGACTCTGATGCATGTGTTAGGGCAGGGGTAATTGTATATCACTACATCCTCGATGCTCTTCAGCGCTCAGAGCCTTTCGCTTCTTTTCTGCTCTACTCCGGAGCTAAGCTCTTCATCACATTGACGTCCTAATCCATATAGACATGAACATCGTTTTCGTGTGACTTAATTGGAAACTGATCTTTCTACAAGCGTTCCGAATCGGTCAACACTCGCCCCGCCTGTGTGACGCTTGATGTTGTAAGACTGACGTCATTAGGAAAGCGATGATGTAATGACAATACACGAATTTTCAGAGGCATTCTTCAGCAAGAAAGAGCCTTCGTTTGAAATCTTAATTATGACTCAGCTTGTATCTGGCTGTGCTTGTTTTTTAAAGACGAGCTTTTTGCTCTGTAGCAGAGAAAATATTATATTATCTAACATCAGTTTGCCCTATTCGCTTGGCTGAGGTTTGTGAACGGTTTTTCTATAGACTTTGAACCGTCACTGAATAGCGCAAATCTCATTTTATACTATCTTCGATTCTTATTTATATCAAAGACCAGTTGGCTGACATGGCATCTACATCATGAATTGAACAATGTCATGTACACTACCGTTTTCAATGACGATGTTCACGTTCTAATGACAAGTCCTTATGAACCTTCGTTTTATTAACAATACTGTCGACTTTTCGTGGAATACCAATGAAATGATATATGACTCCTGGTGAGCTCGACGGAATTGAATGAGAATAATACCGCGCGTAATTCGAAAAATCGCTCAGAAGCTTCAATGCGATGGAAAAAGGCAACGTTTGGTTTTCAGTAGCGCATACGACATTACTCGTGCATACGACGTATTCACTGTTTGAAAACGTCATAAAGAAGGGACCAGACGGATCAGAAATTACTTCCATTCCCAGAAAAAAGTCTACATTTTCGACTTACTTGTTCGAGCAGCTGGGACTAATGGCTTGCAACTATCTACTTGGATCACCTACTATTGGACGGACCTATTCGTGGCTCATGTCACTGTGTATAGAGTTACAAAGCGATATCAGCAGTCGTCACCATACTTATGACACAGAACAATCAGTGACCACTAATAATTGAAAGATGTGCCCTTGCACTTAGAACTCGTAACGGCGCGTCATCCAAGTAGCGAACTAGATGAATACCTCCAATGATCATATAGAAATCTTTCTATTTGACAACTTTTAGCGGTGGTAGAATGTTGTAGATATACCCAATGATGTTGAGTGATGTACTAAAATTTGATGTCAGGCGGGATTCCAACGCACATTTCTCAGTTTCCGGAGGTGCGTGCTTAGACGGATTTATGTGATTTCGAGTGCCAGGACAAACCGTTGGCGGTTGATTGTGTTAAGTTCTGGACATCACGCAATATCATTCGATATATTTGTAACATCATACCACCGCTAAAAAAGCGGTTAGATAAGAAGAATCGTTGTCGATCACGTATAATTGATTATCACTGAGAAAAGATGAGTATGGGAAGTGGACACAAGTACTCTTTATTTATAACTTGTTCAAAATGTGTTAATACAATTGATAATACAGATCAGAACACCAGACGAATGGAGGATGATCACGAATTGAAATTTACAAATCGACCAAATGCTCAATATAGTGGGTAACAATTTTGAAACAACATAAACTTGACAAGGAGAATCAATTACAATTTCCATGAATAATGAGGTAGCGAATAATCAGTGATGTGCTATTGATTTCTACCTCGCACATTATAGAGGTAGAATGAACGAAATAAAAGTACGAAAATAATGATTGGTGTGGCGTCAGAAGCACATTCATGTTTGTTTTGAATTCATCAAAAGCTGAAAGATAGCGCACCACAACCATAACGATTTCAAAGCGTTGTAGTGTAGAAAGAGTGTGGCACAAAAACGAGCGTCAGTAGCGCAACGGTTCAGCACGCGCTCCTGGAAAGAGTGAGATCTGGGTTCAAATCCCGGCTGACGCAATTGTTTTTGCACATCATACATTATTGGGTTATGATAAGATCATACCACCGCAAGAGGCGGTTCAATAAATGGATTCTGATTGAAAATTGAATCTCTTAACAAACAAGAGAGCGACCCTGAATTTGCTCGTTCCAAGACCACTTGAAGCGATATTTATAGATCAGGAACTGAGACTGACATAATGGCAAACAAGGCTGACTGCTGGACTGCTGCTCGTATTAAAAGTTTGTGAGAACGAACTTTCCGTGAACGGCCTGAGCGCGACTGGTCCTCCAGAGTATTCTCTCCAGCTTTGAACTTTGCGATCCACTCTGCAGTCGTCCTTTCTGCAACCTTATCACCGCCCTAAGCTCCATTGATCTTGCACGTCTCTTCACTGACATTTTCCTTAACGCGCAATTCGTGCATGAGTAGCAAGCGACTTTGATCCCACGACAAGCTTCATCTTGAAGCAAGCATGGGCAATTTGTATATCAAGATGTTTGCAATAAAATTAGTCAAAACCTAAAACCTTCAGAAATGATTTTAATGAAAGGAACGTGTAGAAAATACCTAGCGTTTCTTCGGCGTTCGAAATAATCCACAAGTTGAAATTCTCGCATTTTTTCTCGTTGTTCCTTACGCTGATCAATGAATTCTCCATTTTCATCGAGTTCTTTGGCAAAATGATTAGCATGTTCGTGAGCTTTCATTCTAAAAGGCAACATTTATTGACTACTATCTGCTGATGTGAATCAGTGCAGATCCTGTAATTCAACGTACACATCAATTTGACAATCTGATAATAAACCGCTAGTTCGTAAGAAATCCGGCATAATTTTCGGAGGAGGAACCGTGTCGAGAGCATTATCTATCATCGCGATCCAATTCAGTTTACCAGTCTCAGGACAAAACTCAGAAATTTCTTAAAAGCATGTCGTCTGTTTGCGGGAAAAAAGATCACCTCATGAAAGCGAATGATCTTCAGAGTTAATACCTCTGCTAACGACCGCTTTTTTACAGACCCGCTCAAAACGATTTAATCTGATAAGGATATGACATGTTTTGAGCCGATAGGTCTAGTGCTATATAGGCGCCTATTTCGTCCTATTGGGACTCATCAGTAGCACCCTCCCTCGGTTCCGTCGATTCCTTGAGGCTAAATAATCCTCTAAAGAAATCGACGCCGAGTAAAAATAATAATCACTTCAAGTCGGATGATGGTCTTACCTGACTTTTGCTGACCGGCAGTCGAGCTTACGGCTTTTAAAATGAATCATACTTCTGCTATCGACTGCTATCGGCTCAAAACAAGTAATATCCTTAACAGATTAAATCATTTTGAGCGGGTCTGTAAAAAAGCAGTCGATAGCAGAATAAAAGATACATAGAAAACTCTCACCTTACCAGTGAAAATTTGGCATCGCGACTGATAAGGAGGGAGGTCCGCCGAAGAAAACATTACGAAAGCCGCAAACACTAAAATAGCAATATAAAATCAATCAACAATACCATGAAACATTGAAAATCGCTTTACTATGGATAAAAATGTAATAATTACTGGCACGATCACAGCGGCAGTGGCCTGGCGTCAGTAGATTTTTTGGAAACGCGATGAATTTGATTGAAGCGGAATTATTCAAAATCCGAAGCGCACCCAACAAAAATTGGTTTCCCAGCGATAATGCGACTGCAGTGACTCAAAGGAGGCTGTGATGATCATTACTTCTATGATTCCGACTGTTCCATCTTGCATCTTAGCTGGCCTTTTTGTTTTATTTTACACAGTTCACGTCTTCTCAAGAGCCGGTATGGCTAAGTGGTTAAGTGTTCTGAGCCACATCGGTGTTCGATCATTCAATAGTCAATGTCCAGTCGAGCACCAATACTCACCAGACTCTACATCCAACCGAGGTTATAATCTGGTACTAAACTCGCTTGGTATGTTAACAGCGCTGATTTTATACATTGATAGGACAATGTGATTCGTTGCAAAGGTAAGACATACAATTAATCACCAATGCTAAACAAAGACGAATGCATCTCACATCCTACAAGAATCGATCAACACCAAGAGCTTTAGAGCTTAATGCCACCTTCATATCAACTATACGAATTCCCAAACACATCGTGCATTCGCTTCGTTTCTTCGCATCCATCATCATTCCCTAAGGTGGTCGGACTTCTTGTAAGTGGGGGCGTTCTTCTGCTGTTCGAAGCTTGCTGTCCTCTTTAAGCATGTCGTTGAATGCTGGTCGATTCATGCAGTATTCTCAAGTCCTTACTTATCTAGGCTAGAACGTCAACATTTCGAGGACTGCGAGTGTACTGTATCTGGAAAAGACTGGTGAATATTCTTTAATCCTGAAAAAATGAGGCGTTAACTAGGCGCAAGGGCTTCAATCCAAAACAGTGCTCTGGATGATCGCAATCATTTTCTCTCAACTCGCACCATACACGGTGATAGTATCTAAATCAATTCAATACTCTCTTCACGTCCATTTTGGAGGTATTTTATGACCAGTGTAGTTCAACAGAGAACGTTTGAGCAGTTTACTCCTGTGAAAAACGAGCGGGATAGCGCAGTGGTAGTGATAGTGCGTTAAGAAGCAAGGTGATAGACAATACGCTAGTTTGATCCTCTCTTATAAAACTCTTACAGTCAGTTATTAAAAAGCCTAAGAATGCTATCAATTGAATATAAGAGATGCTAGGATATTGTGACAATAAGCGTCCCATGTGTGATTGATTGCGGCCTGTCCGCAGTAAGACCGGAGGATCATTGAATACGACAAAATGGTGAGTATGAATAGAAGCTGATTGCTGTGCAATTCAATGTTCACAAAGAGTATCGTCTAACTTGATTATGAAAGTGTTTTGCGGAGAGGTGCACGGCAAGTTGATTCAGCCAGACCCCAAAAAAGGCAATACCGCCTAAGCAGCCTCTTCCACTGAACAAAACTCGCGCCTGCTCACCAAAAAATGCGGATGCGAAACAGCGCAGAATCCTCACTTATCTCGAATTGCCAAGTGAATTCATTGTCGTCTATCTCGCATACTTCTCGGCCTTTGAGTGAATCATAATAAGCAAAATTCACTTCCTATATTAACTTTTACTGTTCACTGGTGGTTTACGATGCCACCATGTAGAACGCGAGTTTGTCTCTCCTTCCAGTCTGTAGAAGAAGTCAATGGCCATAAAGGAGTGGACGAATCAGCGCCGCAGGTTATATCTTTGATATATGGCTTTTTCTCCCTATTATTATGTTGCTGTCTTTTTTTGTTTATATATATAATATATATATATATATATATGCCTGTGTATATATGTGCGTATGCATGCACATATATCATTGTATCACCTGTCGTTCCGTTAACCGTTGAGTGACTCGAGCGTGACTTGAGTGACTCTACGTCAACGAGCAGGCGAGATACATTAGGAACGCAAAAAATACGAACAAAAGTTTAGGGATTTAATTAGATCAATTGCTTCAAACAGTTGCCAGCTTAACTCGGGTTTATGCCGACATATCCTTGTCTCGCCAAACCCCTTAAAGATTGGTTGCTGACAGCTGCGGTAGCTTTACATCAGAAAGTAGGGTGGTAGCAAAGCGAAAGCTTCAATGGTGCAGTAGTAGCACCCCTGCATAACTAAAGCGCAGGTCCAACTGCCGCTTGGAATCAAATGTCTTGCATATCACTCAACATTCTCAATTGCATATTTGTAATATCTCTTCACTATTGAGGAGCAGTGAAAATGATGGATTTAAGAAAAAAATAACCGACGCTTTACCGTTAGACGAGGGTTTACAGTCATCCGAAAGCTCCAAATCTTCGGGCAGTACTGTCGTGCTCGTTATCTGAAAAAGCCTTTTTATAGAGCCGTAATATTCAAAATCAACTTATATTGCACTTCCGTCGTGTACTTATAATTCAATGGAAGCACGAGAAAATGAACGGTCGTGTGGAGGACACTTTTGGAGCATGACAGTTTTACATTTAATCTAGATTTTTTTTGTGAAAGCGGTAAAAAATTTTTGAATTCAATAATAAAAATCGCATTCCACACGTGAGCCTCGCCTGGCGCGATCGATTGACGGCGAAGCGAGCCACAGCTACGCACAAAGCAAGTGGGGCAACGTATATGAAACTCAGTCTTATTTACTCTGCTACACAGCAGTGAAATGATCTTTTCAAAATTAGGCATAGCGATGTCGAAACTTACGCCATCCAATAACGGGTGTAAGTCTAAGGAAAGAGGTCATGTCCTGTGAGAAAAATACGCATATATGAAACACAAAACTTTTCTTTCGCTACAGCGTTCTGTAAATGTTCTTTTTGTATTTTTCTGGTCAAAAGGAGACGAATGAAAATTCGGTTTTTTTTCATTGGAGAGAAACTTCTAACAAGAGTGTTATTAACCATTCATGAGCCGAAATTTCTGGCTGCAGCCCCAAGTGGCCGGTTTTTCAAAACGCCCATTTATAACGCTGCAAAATCCAAAGTGTAACCATCGTCAGAGGCATATATTTCTAGCAGGATAAAGCATTTTCTTTGGTATATCAGCAGTCATTCAAAAACGCAGTGTTTGCAGATTTCAAAGTTGTGCCTACATATCTAAAAATATCGTTCTTTCTGCAAAGTATCAGTCAAAATCAGTAAAAGTGGCATAAGCGAAGTAGGGTAGTTTTTTTGCTCATTTACGTGCCGTTGTGTTGCCACCTGCGCTCACGCAGTGATCCACCGACTGATCTTGGACAAGTCTTACGAGATCGCGTTAGCGCATGTAACGCTTTACCCAGCGGCACGTAAATTGGCCAAAGACAACCTTGGTCGCACCCTGCGGATCCAGCGTATTTTACCGGCTGCGCTGCAGAGAAACGGTTTTTCAAAATATATGCGCAGCATTTGAATAAGCAAATACTACGCTATCGAAGGATTACTAACAGTCCTACCAAATGTAGCGGATTAAGGCGGTTTTTCATTTGTCTCCTAGTGACCGAAGAGTACCGTTTTCTTCCTAAAAAAAAGAAACAAATAGCGCAGTGAGACGAGATTTCAGTTTTGAAATAATTACTAACACTTTTACGAAAGTTTTTGTCCTACAAAAGGGATCTGTTCTTCATTTGCTCTCATTTAGCGAAAAGAGACCAAATAGTATCAAAGAAAAGCTTTCCCGGAAAGAGTTAGATTTGGGTACGAATCCCTGCTGACGCAATTGTTTTGCACTGCACTCCACATTATGAGTTATGATACACTTTTAATATCAGTTTTATAAGGTTGTAGATATACACTCAATAATACTTAGTGGTATACAAGCCACTCCCAACACATGCGGCAATTAAACCCATGTCCAACCCAAACCGGGCGCGTGTTACCACGACTACATAAACCACCGCTTTGGTAGCGCCCCTTCGTAGTTTCTAACGGCGGTACGATGTTACAAATATGTATTTGATGATGTTAAACGAGAAGCATACATGGAATGGTGGTAATGAGTGCTCTGCTTTGCACACAAGATCGATGGTTCGATTCGCGCTCATAGCCCATCGAGCCTTCCATCCTGAAGAGTCGGCGAATCGGTACCAGGCTTGTCTAGAAGGATAAGACAGGTCTCCCATCCCTCAAAAAATAGTCAACGCCAAGAGCCTTGTCCTTTTATTGTTGAGAGATATGCAGAACTCCGGAAGTCGGACCGGGACCCAAACCCGCATTTCACCCTCTCAGGGACGCTGGCTAATCATTGCAAATGACGCTCCTGTTCTAGCATCGGTCTTACTGTGACAAAACGTAGCGATTTGTCATCAACCATTTGCCACAGGTTTGGTCTGACATGCCGCTATCGCCAGTGGAGCTCAGTCAAGGTGACAGGTAATAGTTGTACGTATAGTCATGTCGGTGGTGCAATGGTTAGCTCACGTCCCCGAAGAGGGTGTGATACGAGTTCGAATCTCGTCTGACGTTCCACCATAAATCAGCAAGTACCATTTGTTCGTTCCTCATGATTATCTAATTTAAAAGTTTTCAACACCGTAACGAGTTTTTAGATGTCTGCTGTCGCAAAATAGTTGTGCGGTTTTTGTTGCATTTTCTTCAGTATTGTGATGAATGAAAAGGAAATTTAACCTGCCGTAATGCTTGAATAATCGATATCTCACAAGCGGTCTCTATGGGGCAGTAGACAAGTATAAAAAAATAAGTAGAAAAACATTAAGTGAAAAACCAACAAGGCCCATATTGAACAACGAACAAGCGGCTTGTTTGACGACAGTCTCGCCGTGAAGAATAAAGATAAAACGGTGATCTCTGTAGAAGTGCTGCCAGAGTCTCATCGACATAAGCTGAGCAAGTAGAAATGCATTAGAAACACAAACAATAGAATAAAAGGTCAGAGATTCAATCAGATCATCGCTTCAAATAGCTGTCAGCTTAACCTCGCTTTCATGTCGAATATGTCCTTACTTGGTCAAACCCCTTGAAGATTGGTTGCTGACAGCTACGATAGCTTACGTTAGAGGTTAGGGTGGTAGCAAAGCGAAAGCCCCGGTAGTACAGTAATAGCACAAGCCCCTGCATGAGTGAAACGCGAGTTCAACTCTCGCTTTGTTTTTTGTTTGTTTTGTTTTGTCTATCACTCAACATTCTTGGGTGCATAATTGTAATAGTACACCACTGTTGAGAAGCAGTGATGATGGATTGAAATGAAAAATGGTTGATACTGTCCCACTGGAAGGAAGAAATGAAGAGATGATCCGTTTTGCTAAACGAGAGCTTTTTATAAGAGTGTTTGCAATCATTTTGAAACCTAAATCTTGGGGCAGTGCTGTTGTGCTCGCTTCTTAGAGAGGCTTTTCAATAACGCCGTGGGATTAAAAATCAAATTATGTTTCACACTCATCGTGCGCTTATAATTTACTGGAAGCACAAAAAACATATGAGTGTGTGGAGCAGACTTTCGAGTATTACAATCTTATATTTCATTTAGATTTCCGCCAAATCGGAGAAGAAATTCGATTTCGATAGTCCACACGTAAGTTTGGTCTGGGCGATCGATTGATTCCGCAGTGATCCACGGCTATGCATAAAGCAAATGAGCGGCGTGCATCAAACGCAGTCTTATTTACCTTGGCACACTGCACTGAGACGGCTTTTTCCAATGAGACGGTGTTTTCCTTAATTAAGCGTAGCGATGGAATCGTCGAAATTGATGCCATCGTATAACTGCTATGAGTCTAAGGAGTCATATACTGCGAGAAAAATGCGTGTGTTTAGAAACAAAACCTTCCTTTTCGCTATAGCGCTCTATAAAGACTCTCTTCCTACTTTTATATCATAGGAGAGGGGGGGGGCAAATAAAGAATCGATCTCATTCACTGGAGAGGAACATCTTATAGAAGAGTTACTAAACATTCAGAAGCTGAGATTTCTGGCTACAGCGGCCGGTTTTCCGAAACGCCCATTTGTAACCCTGCAAAATCCAAAATAAAACCGGCTTCAGACGCGCATACTTCTCTCCAGATGGGGCCTTTTTGGTTAAACAGTAATCATTCGATAGCGCAATGTCTGCTGACTCTAATGATGCGCTTATATCCTGAAAAGACCGTTTCTCTGCAGCGTACTAAGTAACATATGTTGAATTGGCATGTGCGGGTAACGTAGTCTTTGGCTGATTCGCGTGCCACTATGTAAGGCGGCCACGTGCGTTAACGCAATTATCAATCAATTGATCTTGGACGGGTCTTACAACATCGCGTCGGCTCATGTGCCGCCTTACCCAGCGACACGTGAATTGGCCAAAGACCACTATGGTAGCACTTGCGAATTCAACGTGTTTTACCTGCTGCGTTGCAGAGAAACGATCTTTTCAGGATATATGCGCAGTTTTTGAATCAGCAAATACTAGGCGAAAGAAGGTTTGCTAGCACTCCTATGAAAAGATTAGCCTATGTAGCGGATTAGGTCGGTTTTTTCATTTGTCTCCTAATAACCGAAGAGTACCTTTTCTTCTTGAAAAGAAACAAATAACGCAGTAAGCGGAGATTTAGACTTGGAATAATTACTAACACTTTTATGAAAGTTCTCGTCCTACAAAAGGGATCGGTTCTCCATTCGCTCCCATGTAGCGAAAAGAAACCAAATAGTATTGAAGAAAACAAAAATACCATGGCACGTCGTGTTCCGTAGCGTAGATCGGCGTACATAGACAGACCCCATGAGTGGAACGGCCCAACTCTCACGTTGACATTGTGAAATTTTCAATCGCGATCGACACTGTAATTTGGACGAATTAAATTACAAATTAATAAAGATGTGAACTACTGGGATCTTGGTTGATATGGCTCAAATGCTAACTACTACAATCAACCCTTTTGAGAACGTGGACCCACCCACTCCGCATCTCTAGCCCCCAGCGTGGCCACGTTAGGGGGTCTAATCTACGTCTTCTGTATACCTGACTACCAAGTGCGGAAACGCATCGAATGTACTATTATACTATTTCAATGCAATTTTTCTGAGCCTTTGATGAGCTCGTTTGTGGGCTTTTACAGTGCAATGCTCAAAATTGAAAGGCTCGAAAAGTACATAGTCATATTGGCATATCGTGCCGTGGCCTGAAAAACAATCTAATATAAAGGCATTACCAAAAATAACACGTCGCTGAATATGTTATCTCTGCCGTGTGTGGCGTGAATATCCACTTTACACGAGGAAGTATGACATGTTCGTCTGCGATTTCTTTAGTAAAAGCGATTCTCCCCTAAAAGGGATTGGCTCAGACGAAAGGCACCGTGCAACTGACGAGGCAACAAGGCCGAAAAACCTGTATTGAACTGCATAGTGCCTATGAAAGATCGCATGAAAGGCTCAAAAAATACAGTGGCAGATCATATTGTCTTGAGCAAGGTCTGAAAAAACAGTGGAATATGGAGGTATCATGAAATAAAACAATGATACATTGAATGCGCTGCTACTCTGGGGATTAGGGATGTGGAAAGGTGTGCCCACGGTCCCGAAAGTGTTAAAGAGGTGATTAAGTTGAACAAAGAGCGCATGTAGCACAGTGGTCAAGGATGCTCTCCGTCGCTCATTAGGTCAATGGTTTGATCTCGCCCACATGGCTCACCAAGTCATCCGTTTTCTCCGGGGTCGGTGTATTGGTTCCAGACTGGTCTCAGACTTGTCTGAAAATATAAGCAGCACTGACTCGGTTCAGCGGGAGGCCACCGCGAGTCACTGTAGAGGCCGAATATGCACATCACCTCAAACGATGTTGAAAAATGAAAACAATTGTATGGCGCATCCCTCAGGGATTGATCAACGCCAGGAGCTTTGTCTTTATCCTTCATTTATAATCATCTCGGTGCTGCAGTGGATAGCTCACGTCCTCGGAAAGGATGGATTTGAGTTCGAATAACCTCGAATGTTTAAGGTCTTACACACTGCTCAATATTATCGAATATTACATACAAAATTAGTAAACTGTCGAAAAAGGTGACTGATAAGGAAACGAAACAAACATTCTCCATGAAACTTCAGAGTTGTAGGAGGGAACTATAACGAAGCCTGAAATCAGTTTGTACACGTCTTACTGCAATACTTTATGATGAAGGACAAGGATAAGGCTCTTGGCATTGATTAATTCTAAGGGATGTGCCACGCATTCGTCTTCAATTTTTGGTTTCGTTCGAGGTGATTGAATGCACACTTAGCCTTCACAATAACTCGCGGTGGCCCTCCGATGTATCAGATCAGTTCTGCTTATCCTCTCGGACAAGTCTGTGACCAGTCCGGTACCAGTTTAGCGATGTGGAAAGGATAGATAACTCGGTGAGCCATGAGTGCGAGATCGCACCATCAGCCTTGTGTGCGACGCCGGACATCTATAACTACGACACATGCGCTCCGGAAATACTTTATGATATCGCTAATAATTTGCTGATAGGATATTAATGATGTTGACAAACATAATAATATTGACCATGATGGGGGCACCGTAGCCGAGTGGGTGTGATGCTTGTCTCCGTGCACGTGAAGCCGAGCTCCACCCCTCCTCTCCCGCAGTCAACAAAAACGTTCTATGGCACTCCATAGAAAGGCTTCCACGAGATTGCATGAAGACTCGCTCAACCAGTATTCTATGTCGTTCAAGATGAAGACGAAAAACGAATTGAATGCTTGAAGTATTGGAATTAGCCCAGTGAAAAAAGAGCACTGTGATGACGGGTTAAATAAAGTGATGAAGTGCTATGGTGTAATCATATTAACTTTGATAACAATAGAAAAAGTAATAACTTTATAATGGCTTTATTTTATTATTGTGTTGCAAGAAATTATCCGGAATTCCACGTTTTTTTCTCAGTTATTTCCTATGCATTTAAGTTTTTGTTTTTACTATCGTTTTAGAGCAGCTTCTTTCGGCTATTTTTATATATACCCATTGATGCAGAGTGATGTGCAAAACTTTCGCGTGAGGCGGGACTAGAACCCGCACCTCACTCATCCAGGGAGCGCATGCTCTATCCGTTACACTACTGGCGCCTATTTTGCGCATCGCTCTTTCCACGCCATTTTTATATATAGCACTTATAACTTTGTTCTAAGATGGAATTGTGCCCGAAAGCAAATGCGATTGTTGATGCTGCACGAGTATCGTTTGAGTTCCAGTGCTGGTGAGACTCTCTGCTGGATTAGCGATGCCTGGGGTGATGAAACAGTTGGAAGAACTGTAGTGTATAATCGCTTCAGTAGATTCAATTCTGGGAATGTAGATTCGACGCACAAGCAAAGAGCCGGCTGCCGACAAGAAAATGACGCGCAAGCTGTTTTGAATGAAATGAAACGTCTCCGTTGTTGACGACTCGTATTTTTTGATTCGATAGGCACCGAGTTTCACCGCCGCGTAATCATAAAATTGCCGGAAAATGGGAGGAAGTGGTTGAAATTGGAGGGGAATACTTTGACTTATTTTATTTGTTCTTATTACTTGTTGGAAAAAGGGATAAAGTTGAACAAAAAGAAAAAGTCTGGAAAATTCCTCCACTGCACTTTAGCCCAAACGATACTCGTGCATCATCAACAATCATTTTTGCTCTCGACACAATTCCATATTAAGAGAAATGTCTAACTGTTATATGCTAAAATAAGCGCAAGAACCTGCTCAAAACCGTAGTAAAAACGATAACTTAAATGCATGAGAAATAATTGGAAAAAAAAGAGAAAAAGAACGAAAAATCTCTTGCAACCCAATAATAATTATTTCCAAGATAAATCAAATAAATATGAAAATCTCCTGCTTCGTACAGGATGCACCTTGTCGATGACGACTACTCCTCCGTAAGATTGCTTATTCTACCTCATCAGTTTTTGTAGAGATCCAATTCAAATGGAAAAGGCGACTTACTTGAATAATGAGAGGGCCCGTCTTCACTAATAGGGTAGGCCCTAGCAGAGCGATACAGTGGTGGTCTAGTTGGTGTGTCCTGTGGTGAGGTAAGCCTGACCGAGGCTCCCCTCAGGTCGTCACCACATTTGAGCAGTAGCTGGGCCCTTGTGGGTTAGAGGGAGAAAACCACCTCGCGACGGAAGAACGTAGGGGACAGATGACGTCGCCGGCAGGCTGGCAACAATGACTGATAAGTACAGTAGTACCTTTTCACAATACCCGCAGCTATTCGTGTCGGGATCTCTATCATGACCACCAGGCACCTCAGTGAGGTGTTCCCCGAGACCGCTTTCCGTCTTTTTCGTGCTTCAAAGAATTGGAGAACTTTTCTTGGTTTTTTATTTTTTCAAAATCACTTTACTACTATTAAACACCATTTGATATGTCTTCACAATGTTTTTCTTCCACTGTGCGGATCCCACTACTTCTAGCATTCAGTTCGTTTTTTCGTCTTCCTCTTGAACGGCGTAGAATACTGGTTGAATGAATCTCCTTTCAATTTCGAGAATAGCCTGGCAGTGGCGTTCCATACGACGTTGTTGTTGACTGCCGGGAGACGTTCGGAGGGGATTGAGCTCGGCTCCATGCGCGGCGTAACAAGCATCACAACCACTCGGCCGCAGCGCCCCCGAAGGCAGATCAATGTAATAAAGAGTAAAAGTAATTATTGTTAACTTTATCATCAATTACTGATTGCTTTCTTATATCTCTCATTGTATTACTAATTAATTCAATAGTGTTTTTCTTCTTTAAGCAAAACACGAGGTGTTATAATAAAATTTATTCACAGCTGACGTTTCGGCAGTTCGCCTTCTTCAGAGTTTGCGGTTGTCTCCACTTGAACCATTCAGTGGAACACATATAAAAAGCGGCTCTGAAGAAGGCGAACTGCCGAAACGTCAGCTGTGAATAAATTTTATTATAACACCTCGTGTTTTGCAACAGTAATTCAAATACTATTTGAGCCAACGTGTTTTGTGGCCCGTTAACGGGCTCCTGTAGAGCCCGATACCTATCTTTCGGCCTAGAGCTCAGTCGTGTATGTCCTTTGTCTTTAGCCAATCCTCTTGATGTACTTCAGCACCCCGCTAGAAATAGGCGGTGATGAACGTTTTACACAACTGCCGTCAAGTGAAAAATCCCTAGATCGACGGTGTTGTGCACTCGATTCTTCTTGGCTGGTATTTTTAAAACATTATGCCGTTTGTTTCGAGTGTTTTCTCAAGACCACGCTCAAATTTCAATGTATCTCATGATTATATATATATATATATAAATATATATATATATGCATGCATTGAAATTTGGTTTATTATATATGTTATATTATATGTCGATTTCCAATCTTAATGCATGAAGTAATCAAACTTTGTGTGCTAAGCGTTTCGACTGCGGCTTGAATCAGCTACTGCAGTATTTTTTTGACTCAGTAAGTATCGACCTGATCACTCATATCATTCAGTTGCAATGAAATTCTCTGGGCATTATGATTTGTGGTCTTAAGCAATCTTTTACTTGCAGGGATAAGAAGAACAACACAGTTATCAGACAGAGGTAAACATAGGGAACTGATAAAAAATCCTTTATAACGAGTGGAAGTTCCATAATTTCATTATTGTCATCGCATCCTTCATCATGATGAAGTCACGTTTCCGCGCCAGTTCTCAGACGACGGATCAGAGGAAACTCTTCGGGCATGTCTGTACAGGTGACTGCATTGCTGCACAAGCAGACCGGCTAGTTTCGAGATTTCGTGGTGTCGGAGCTCAGTGAGCCACGAGCCGCACGACTAGCGAAAATTGCTGGCGATGAGTACGTTCTCCACTATAATTGCTGAAGTGTCGTGAGTGCTAAAGTGAAGTTTATTTTAGGGCTTGGCTCCAATTTGTTAGGAAAGAGTTCGACGACAACCCTATCTTGAAAGAACTTGCAGAGGTAAACTGCACGTTTTGAAATTTTTGCTCGGTTTTGGATTGGAGCATTTTAGTATGTTGTATAGAAACAACTTGGTGTCATCATGCAGCGCAATTCTCATCAACGCGAAGCTTGCGTGGAATCCATCATTTCCGTGGAAGAAGCTGAGGAAAATCGCTTGCTACGTCTACTTGTCGAAGCTCTGAAGCGTCGTAATATCTTTTGTCAAGATGTCCATACACAGACGGAGCAAGAGTGGGCAGTGCGCACAACATCCACTCAGAAAGCGCTCCAGCAAGAGCTGAAAACGACCAACATTTCGGGATGTTGTGGAAATAATGTAAGCACCACACAGTTCGCATATAACACAAATCAAGTTTCAATAAACGTCATTCGAACAGGACCCGCGAATTCTGACCACTCAACACGAGAGGGAAGACATCATAGCGTCGTCCAGCGCCGACACCATACCTATCGCTCAACAGGAATCGCATACTATTTGGACAAATAAAATCATTGTGAGTGTTTTTGCGGTTATTAGAGAATCGATATTTGCTGAATCGAGACGGAGTAACATTGCAATAATTTTATCCATTTACACCATCACCACCATAATAATTTCTATAGAGGTGTAAGTGAATAATTGGGGAGAAAAAACCAGCTGAGCGTTTACAGCATCCTTTATACGAGAAGTGTGATGCTCTTCATACCTAGAGAATCTCTCGGATACTGATCATTTTGCTCATCGCGATTTGATATTACTAACACGAATCAATTCCCACCACTCAGCGGTCGGCGAGAATAGATCTTCATCAAATTCATTCTTTCATTGCCTGTATTTCTTATAGGTTAAATCATTTTACAGTATATTTTACAAGACGACTATTATCACTAAAGGGAATTCATGAGAATAACATCAATTGTTTACAATGCCGAGGTTAACTGGAAGTTGACATTTTGAATTGCTTTTGAATGTTTCATTGTTGATGATTCCAAGATCTCAGTTTACTGTTCACCTGTTCTATTGATTTCGCTTGGGTCTTACGCGCCTAATGCGTTACTGTCACCTGTCACCTGTCGTCCCGTTGATCGTCGAGTGACTCGAGCGGGTACCAGCAACTCTTTCCATTTTCCCTTTCGCGTGCAAATCGCACACCTAATGCGTTGCTATCAGCTAATAATTTGATATCATGACAACATGTTTTGAGCATGTTGTTATGAGGTGTGATATGGGCACCTACACAAAACTGGACAGGCGCCTGTTTCGTCCTTCCAGACTCCTAAGTAGCACGGTCTCCCTCTGTTCAGCTGATCCTTCGGGGATCCCTGTATATGGGAATCGACATCGGTCGATCACCGCAAGTCAGGTGACAAAATCCCCCGACATTGCAGTGACCACAGTTGAGTGTCTGCGGTTGGTAGGATTAATCATACCCTACTCTCGACCGTATATATATATATACCTTGCCCAAAACAATAATAATTAAGTAACATGATAATATGTTTCACTATCACTTAAAGTCGTCGCACGCTTTCATGCGCTTGTGCGTGCGGCATTATTGCTTCAACTATTGAATGATCATCATTAATGGCAATCGACCGTCCTCGACCTTCTCATGTTCGCAGTTTTTGACAATGAAGTGATTCAAAACTGATTTTGTTCTCTTCATTGATGAAGAGTTTGTTTTTGACCGGCCTCAACCAATATGCTCCCACCTTTCTCAGCGGGTTTTCGTCGAATCTACTCCTTTTTCTATGTATGTGTACGATCTAAATGCTTGCAATAACAATAGTCTCAAAGTATGAAGCCTAATTCTAAGCAAAGAAGATCACTTAGATGCCTATTCTGACAGGAATCTCGACGTATAATGTTCGATATGTAAGCAAAACAAAAGTGGAAATTGGAGAGTTTTGTGGTGATCGAACTGAGCATCTTCTTTACCGTATCAACAGTGAACTTAACGATTTTCAGGAAGAACCGACAGAAAGCGGTGCCACTATATCTCTGAAGGTCTACATTTTTTCACCTTCGCCGTTAGTCTTCACAACTTTTCTTTCCAATTTTCAATATTCACACCTACGAAATACAGTTGTATAAAGACGTTTCTTCAGTGAAGTGAAATGCAATTTTGTGGGGCGTATTATCGCGCCGAATGGGATAACAAATAAGAAGTTATATCGATAGGCAAGGTGTCAGATCACTATCCGTGGCAGAGAAAGTACTAAGGTTGAATGTTTGGTGTACATTACCTTTCCAACTGCGTAATACTATGCTATTTCAGACATGTGCGGTGATCTTTAGCGTAGCAATAGACATAAATCTCTTCTTCAGGGTCTAAAGGTATGGATCAGTATAACAGCTTATTTGAAAATTCTTTTGCCATATAAGAGAGCTACAAAATAAGAGATGTACAGTTTCAGGACAACAAGCTTCACCCGAGATTGCTGTGCAGACCGGGACGTGAACATCTTGGAAAGGATACCCATGTGCTTATCAAGGCACAATCGTCTTCTAATGCCAAGTAAGCAGTGCTAATCCTTATATGAATATGAAGATGACTGAATATTCTGATTCTGATGCCGTTATGTGATCTAAAAGGCAAAGAATCTCATTTCGAACATATTCACACCCGATATAATGCTTTGAGACGCGAGCAGCTCATTCACCTCGCTATACTTAATGTAATATACAGACAGACTGCTTCCTCCGCTCGATCTCATGATTTATGGTGAGTGATCCACGCTATTGCCCTGTCGTGACAGAGTGAATCAAGATTCCACTGTTAGCTTTCTCTTCTTTTCTACTTTCCTAATATTTTTATTACATCGTGAAGAAGGCTATTTTATACTTCACTTTCGTCTGATCACGACGAACATTTGTTCCTGGAGTATCTTCTTCTGCGGCCCCACTCCATCTGAGCACTGAACATCCAACTGTTGCTGTCAACTTACGTAGCATTGATGATATTATACCTAACTCTACTAAATGTCGTTTTGAATTTTATTATAATGATTGGTTATGTATTGTGAGCCTATGTGAGGCAAGATTACATAAAAAGTTTTGCCCATTCCTTAATTTCCAACATTGTTTATTTATTTTGAGGTCTATTTTTACAATAATTCTGCTTTTATTTTGTTAAACACCTCATCCATATCAGGTGATGTATAGTAAACGTACCAAAGAAGTCTAGGCGATATTTACACGTCGATGTAAGCGCACTACATAATGTGTACGCCGCACTGATACATCCGATTGTGTATGTAATATTCAGCGACTTCTATGCCAAAAGAAGAGGATTGCGAGCGCCAGAACATCGGTTATTGAAATGTTTCTACATAGCCAAAATGCGTAAATATCTTAAGACAGCGTCTTATTTTTTCGATTTCATATGTAGCCGGATGTTTTCTGGAATCCTACAGCATTAGATCCATTTGGGAGATTCGTATAGTCTGTAGGAATGTTTCAAGTCTTCGAAGGTGATACATTGCGTTCCGTTCGTGACTCAGGCATTCTTAAAAATCACATATGGCCAATGGTTAGAAGTGCACTGCGTTGCGCACAAGGTTGATGATACAATCTCGCGCTAATGGCTCACCAATCCATCCATCTCTCCGGGATCGGTGAATTGGTACCAAGCAGGTCTGAGACTTGTCTTGGGAGTTAAGCAGCACTGACTCGATAAAGCAGGAAGTTACTGCGAGTCACTGCAAAGATCAAGTACGCTATTGAGCACCTCAAACGAAATCAAAAATTGAAGACGAATGCATAGCGCATCCGTCAGGGATTAATCAACGGCGAAAGCTTTATCCTTCATCTTTTATTCTTCATCTACCATGAAAAAATCCACTAATCCATAATATTGTCTTGCGTATGAAACTTACGCGATAGATGGATTATATCGAATCAAACAAAAATTGTCTTTGCACCATGTCGACCAAACTCGATTAATTCTTACAATTGCTCTGTTGGAACTCGGAAAATAAAATAAACGCTTCATAGGCCATTTATTAAAGCAAAGCGCTATTCTGATAGGGTCACCGCGCTGAGAAATTTAATTTTGTTTATCTACTGGTTAAATGGGTGTTAGTTAGAAGCCGTTTTATCGTTTGATCCAGACAAGAAGATTGGACTGCAAATAATCTCAAACCCACGTTCTCTGAATCTAATAGCTTGGGATCACTGACTCAGATCATTGATTTAAATGGAAACAAGCCCGCTACACGTTAGCCGATTGAAATATAAAACATCCAACACAAGAATGGCTCCTTATTGATTCAGTATTAATTACTAATAATATTTAATCAATTTTTAATTTGAATTAATCAATTAATTAATTGACTAGTCAATTAAATATTATTACTATTACTAATTATAATAAATATAATATTTGATATTATTGATATTATTATGTTATATCTATTATATTATTAATATATTTAATTATTTTATTATTAATATTATTATTATGATATTATCATTATTATTATACATACGTCACTGAAGTAATCTCCAAACAAAATTCTAATCTAAAGGTATACCTCGAATACTCTATATGTACTATACTAAACGTTAAAAAGTCTTCTCGGAATAAAAAAGGTCTAGGAAGAACCTACAGCCTCATTGAAGCCTTTTAACATAGGAGAGGATTCAATCTCTCTCCCCTCGGTCTTTTCTTGAAACAATTTGCATAGCGACTTCACAATGATTCAACTTACTGGGTACTCATCGCGCCCAACAAAGCGTATTCGAGTTTTCTTTCTGCTTACCAAATATGTCGAGGGTATCTTCCATGACAAAAGTTTGCTATCAGTGGTTTAGCCACTTTAACCCTCTGAGAACGACGTGTGACATCGTGCCACACAGCGAGTGAAGAACATCTCACCCATATGTAATGGTGTGCGTCGCAATAAAAAATAGAGGAAATCGTTAGATAAATATAGGTTTTGAGATAATATTGGTTGATTATATGACAGCATTTTACAGAAACTTCTATAAGGGCGTCATTCACGAAAACAGCTTCAATTTTTTAGAATATTTTCGTCTTTCAACGAGAAAATCACATTGTTGTGAAAAGGAGCATCATATTTTCAAAAATATTTTCACTTTCTGTTCTAGCATTTAAGAGAGGACCACGTTTTCATTTCGCAGTGCCTTGCTTCAGTGTGATAGCGGATTTGCTGGTGTTTGTATAATGATAATCTAATTTCAGGAAAAACTTCAACGCTGCAAATATTGGATTAGTACTGAAGCGTCTTCTTTACAAACATTCTCACTGAAAGAAACTCTCAAAAAACTATCCGTACTTTTTTGCCTTGTCAATATAAAAACTTCATTAGAAGAAGAGAACGCATTTTTATTTTAATATTTTCACATCGTCTTGAGTAACTTATCCTTTTCCTTAACTAAACGGACAATGTTGGCCAGACGGAGAATTATCATATATTGATAATTACACGATTATACCTTTGTTTCGAGTGTCTTGTTAAGACCACGCTCAAATTTCAATAGATCCTTTCATTATCATTTGAGCCAACTTGCCATGTGGTCTGGTAAGGGCTCCTGTACAGACGTTGCACGTGTTTCGTCCTTACATTCTTGTCAGTCGGGCAAAACCCGTTGCCTTTCGATCTTTTTATAGTCAGTTCTCTCTGGAGCCCACTCTCCCTACAGAGAGTTATCAAAAAACGAACGTTTTGCACTCTATGTCAAGTGAAATTTCCCCCTGACACAGAGTGTTTTACATTCGATTACCCCTTGGCTGGTAATTTTTATCATAATATACATTTATTTTCGCCCGACTGACGAGTTTTCAAGGACGAAACACGTGTATCAGGCTGTACAGAAGCCCTTACCAGACCACATGACAAGTTGACTTAGATAATATTGAAAGGATCTATAGAAATTACCACGATTGATAGTGTTTTTTGTGAAAGTACACAAAATGACAATCCTAAGTTTTAACCTATCTTATCAAAATATAGTTCGTTATCATTTCCACTGAATCTCTTGCTAATTAGATTGAATATAACAAAATAATGTATTAGTACAATAATTTTGTCCATCTTATATCGACAACACTTATCTGTACATCTGATGGCCTGGGAATCTTAGTAGAGAACCAGTTAAAATTCCTATTTTTCAAACCCATATATGATCTGAGAAAACCCGGTCGTGGTAGTCGTGCAGTCCTATCAAAAGACTTATCCACGTCCCAATTACTAATCCTGTCAGCGAGTTCTTCCAACGTCCCCTAACACGCTATATTGCACCCATATCTCTTTGCCTCTTTGCCATTATATTCGTTTGGATGAATCTGTCTCCAAAAACTACGTTCTACGTCCAGACCAGACACAGCCATTCAGAGTCAATCCTAAACGACTGGCCTCCATGGCAATCTTTAGTATTTCTTCGTTCTACCTGCTTTATCAAACATGTCTACCTTAGGCAGTATAGTGATCCGAAGACGATGATTTTTTTAAAAAGCTGCTTCAGCGATATGTTTCGCCGCTGAATCTAGTTCTCAATATTTACAAACGACAAATCATACAAAAGATTAGTGCTCCCTTTATACTCTAAAACAATCTCACTCCCGTCTCATCACCAGACTATTTTAAAGGCTTCGCTGGACCACCAAATACTCCCAAATACCCTATGGTGACGTGGTCCAAAGCTGCGTTATTACCATCAATACTCTTTTTGCTTGCATTATTCTTTCCAACTTTTGTCACTTCTCCAGAGAATAGCCGAATGGAAAAGACAATTCTTTTCGCCAAAATGCTCGACATTGTTCAAGTCGACCAATTTCAAACCAGCAAGTGTCACCACGGCCAAAAAAACGCTTCAGAGAGACTTGAGGGGAGAACCGTCCTTGTAAAGGTCATTCCACCACCCACATCTATCATGGACAATATTTCAAAGCTCCGCGGCCAAGTCGAGAAAATTCGAAGTCCTAGATACGCAAAATGGCTCGGGAAGCTCGGAATCAGCCAATTGAGCGTCCGAAACATCTAAAATAAGCGAAGCTGTGCTCTAGTGAAATCGCTCGCGTTGCTTTTCGAACAGCGAGTTGGAACAAGAATGGCTTCCAAATGATTGCTGGGTGATTTGTTCGATAGCTGTTGCACGTTCGTCAAAGGTGCTTTTTACTGTTGAGAAAATATTTCCGTTGTACCACTCCACAATCGCCCGAATGGGCGTCATTGATTTCAAGAAGGGTCAGCGAAATTCCAAAGCAGGCGCACTACCATGAGCAGCAATCATTTTCCGACATCTGTAACCTGCGCCTAGACCCGAGTTTGCGCCGTCGGAAAGGTGCTTTCGGTCTTCATCAACGGCGACATCAAAATCAACGTTGCCAGCTATCAGCAGCAAGCTTTACGGTGCGCACTGGAACTTTGTACTACTCAGCACTTTGGCGCCGACACATTTGCGCTTTAGCAAAAACGGGTTCGTGAGTATTAAGCCCGCTCAAAGATTATCGTCCGTCAAGAGCAGCAGTTTCCAGATTTTGGGGAGAGGACATCTGATCGTCAAACTTCGGATGCCGACATAGTGGATTGTTACGGGTGGTCCATTCTAGAGGACAATATCTTGGCTACTCGTTACACTGCCGTAGACTCGCTCAAAACTTTTTTGATACACTTATCGGAGAGTATTACGGTGGAAGCAAGCGCGAGCATTGTTAAAATGTTAGCAAGCAATCTCGTAAATGTATAGAGGCCAGAGGAGGCAATTTTACAGATTCGTAACAAACTTTTTTGCTGTTGCCTTTTTAACTTTTTGCCATAGTTGTCAATCTAATAAACGTGACTATTCCATCAATTTATGTATTTTTCCTTGCACAGCAATCTTTTTTTTTTGAGTGGTGGCAAGACCGACGTGATAGTAAAATTCATTAGGACATGCACTACCAAGAAAAAGAAATGCGGTTTGAGTCCCGCCCGACGTCAAAGATTTGCGCATTACAATAATCAACATCATTGGGTATAATTTTAACTGTTGAAATGCATGAAAAAGTATCAGAACTTTTGGCAAACTATTTATTGGCTTCCGATTTTTAGCCAGTGTGACTAATTTCATGCACTTCATGAAATAAAGCCGTGTAAGTATGAATGAAATATCATAGAAATGTTCAATAAGGCTTTTAAATATAGCCTATTCATGAATACTTGGAATACTTGGTTTTTACCTTTGAAAGTGTGGATCATGAATGGAGCAATTACGCTATTTTTAATAAAAATAGGCCTCTCATATATAACTATCCACTCGCAGAAAAATCCCACTGATTGACGAAATAGTTTGATTTTCATTATAAAACTATCACATTACCACCGGCGGTCTCTCTTCGTAGCCATGCGAACCGCACAAAAGTCAAAAATGGTGCCGTCGCAAAGGGATAAACATAAGAAATATATATAACATAAATCGTGAAAAATTTCAAAATACTTGCCGCAGTGTATTTCTGTGGTGGACTACAGTGGCATAGAATAATCAATAACATATAATACTCAAAACTTCCAGTGTTCGTACTGCTTTTTTTCGCAGTGTTATGATGCTTTGAATGCATCGAAGAGAGCTGAGTTATGAGCACAAACTCGACTTCAGGCGCGAGCTGAACCCGGACTTCACCCATACCGGGAGCGCGCGCCACAGCTACACCACCGAAGCACCATTTCACCACCACTCATTCTTTAATGTCTCTATCATAGCTATCGGCCACCAAGCTTTAACGAGTTTGGTCATGTCAGGATATCGCTCTATAAACTCAGTTAAGCTGACAGCCATGACAATGCGAGAAAAAGCAGTAAGAACACTGAAAATCTTGAGTGTTATATATAACAATGGCTGTCAGCATAACTGAGTCTATAGAGCGATAGTGCCGACCAGAGCAAACTGTTAAAGGTTAGTGACTAACATCTATCATAGAGGCATTGAAGAATGAGAGTTGGCGAAAGGGTGTTTTGGTGGTGTAGTGATAGCACGCGCTCCCGGAATGGAGGTAATGCGGGTTCAACTCCCAACTGAGGTTGCGTTTTTGCACACCACTCAATTCTCTTAGGTGCTTATTGACAAATATGTTATTTACACATCTTTTTTCAGAGGCAAAGTCCTTTTTACAATTCTGTCACATTCCGAACTCCTCAAGTCCTTCTGGTTTCTGAAGAGCTATTAATTGCTCTAATGAAACCTGCAAGTTTGTGAAGGATTAAAATTATGTGTATCCTTTGGCATTGAAGTTGCTAAAATCAGCACGTTCTTCATGTGCTCACAGCTCTCACATATACTATGGTTACAGAGATCAATTTTCCAGAAAAATTGTTTCAGTTCACGATGTAATTACTACTCCTATCAGTAGCTCTATTTGGACTTTTATAACACATCCTGACAAACATATTTTTTAGCATTTCAAGAGGTGTGTTTTGGCACTTGTAAAGTGTTAGGCATGTTTTTCGGGCCTTTCGAATCAACACCAGCTCAAGCGAGGTATCAGAATAAACCGACTGAAAGGGTTTTTTTTAACAAGATTTCATTGAACAACAATTCCTTGCTCAATCACGTCTTTAGTGGCGGTATACTTATGCAATATTAGAGTGAGATGAAAAACTTTAAGAGCACATGTAGCGCAGTGGCTAAAGGTGCTCTGCGTCACACATGAGACCAATGGTTCGATTTCGCGCTCATGGCTCACCAAGCTATTCATCACTCCGGGGTCGGTAAATTGGTACCAACTGAGCTCAGACTTGTCCGGAAGGATAAGCAGCACTGACTCGGTACAGCTGGAGGCCACCGCCAGTCATTGTAAAAATCAGATATGCATTCAGTCATCTCAAACGAAGTTAAAAATTAAAGACGAATGCATGGCGCATTCTTCAAAGAATGACTAACGCCGAGAGCTTTATCCTTCTATCCTTTCTGGAGAACTTTAATTCATTGACGGACGCGAAGCTATTCCGAGATTCACAATTTTTGGAAGCGTGTGCTAACCGAATTGTATCACTGAGGCTCCTATTCTGCTGCCACTTTTTCCGAGAGACAAATATGGATTTGCCCACAACAAGCAGTCAGCGGCTTACCGTAGTAAGCACTTATCAACATTGAACACACTTACTTCGGTAGATATTTGTTTCATTTAGACGATCCGTCAACACAACTTTATTGGGCAAATCTCAGTACTTTTAGCATTCGACTCGTTTTTTCGTCTTCTTGAGTGACGTAGAATACTGGTCGATCATGTCTCCTTGTAATCTCGAGGATAGCCTGGTTGTGGCATTCAAAGGGCGTTCTTGTTGACTGACAGAAAGTGTTGGAGGTGGAGCTCGGCTCCACGCACCGCGACGGGCATCACAACCATTTGGTCCGGCACTACCAGATATTACACATATGTAAAAAAGAATTCTCTATTCAACCCCTCTTTTAGCGGTGACATAATGCCATAATTATTTAACCAATAATGTTGAATTATACGTGAAGCTTGAAGTAGAATAGGAGCCTCATTTGTGCGATTGCTTAGCACACACCCCCAAAAATTTCTTGTGCATTTCGACACTTCTGTTAGTAGAACTATTCGTTATCTCCAGAAATCAATAAAAACAACAATACAATCACCATCATATTCAATAACATGTTATAATTCATTTTCAGTGACTTCTTCTTCTGCCTGAGTAATAATGATAAAGCGCTCAGTCAAATCTACTTGGGGCCATTTTGATAACTGTTAGACTGGTGCAAAAGAAAAGGCGGTTTTAGACTGTTAATTATTTAATGATTATAACTAGGTTCAAACAGATTTTTATTAGTCAGAAAAAAAAACTATTGCCATCAGCATATCATTGCCAACGGCAAATAAGCTTGATTATCCCTATAGATCAACAACTGATGCTTTGGGATTTCACGAACTCCTGGAAGTTTTCTTGTGCATACTGTTGGTAGTGGAAGCGTCTTGCCTGCAAGAAATTGCCGAGATGCTTGAAAAAAGTGGTAATTGAAGAGCGCGAGGTTGATCGATTATGAAGGAAGAGACAAAACTTTGTAGACACATGTGCCTATCGGTTGGCTGCGATTAGATGGTCATTACTTTTGCACCAGCATTTTCGTCTTACTCATTTTCCTTGAAATAGTGAACATCCGTAGAATGGTTGACACTGAGCTTTCCTGCAAATTCTTGCGTACTCTAAGAAAACCAGTTTTGGTTATTGCTATCAATTTCTCACTGTCACTTTTCACTGGTTGGCCACTACGATCTCATCTTCAAAAATGTCGTCTCCATTACCAAATTTCTTGAGCCGCCACTGAATTGCACGTTTCTTAGCAGTTTCTGGCCAATAGTCTCGTTAATGTTGAGATTTGTCTCTGCTGATTAACGTCCCATTTCGATCTCAGTGTCCGAAACCTCCATTACTTTTGTACCAATTAATATCCCTTCCATAGTCTAAAATAAGTACATATTAAACAGCAACGTCATTAGCAAAAAAAAACATAGGGCGAAAGATGTGCATTGGAATGATATAAAAAATAGCCACATTTATTTGAGAATTCATTCGAATACCAAACGGCAAATTTTAACACCTTCACATTGCCGATGAAGTCTTGTGCACCCCGCAATGCAGTCGCGTGGCGAGCTACAATGACAGCACAGTAGTTTGTGATGAAGTTTGGAAATAAACCTAAACAAATAGTTGAATTATCATAAGGATTTGATGGAGTATTATTGATTAGACGTGAATAAGACTATCGGTAAATGAAACAACGCTAATATTTCTTTTGAATGAAACAAAAATGATTTTTCCAGTGATTTTTTTCAAAAGTTTTTGTGCATGCTGTTATAATGGTGAAATTGTGAGTGGTGGGTATCGTAATAATATCAAAATAGTTGAAACAAGAGTAGGAATGATTAAGCTCATCAAATAATTATCAAATCTGTGCGGGCAGCGCGCGCCAATACATATTTTGTCCGAGACACGGCGTGCGGCTTGAGCTAAAAACAGTTCATGTCGTTGTCAACGGGTTAACAATGCACAAAGCATAATCATTTTGCACCAACCTAATAGTTAAAAGCATTCTGATCACCTAAGAACAATAGAATAACATCGATCGCTTCTTACAGACAAAAAGCTGCACTCATTTAAGCTCCATTCAATTGTATATATAATTTGTCAATTACTGAACTGCAATTAATTGCGTTGTCCATTACTGTAAACAATTTCCACTCAAGCAACTTAGTGCAAGACGTAGAGAAAGCATGTGTAGTAGACTCGTTCTGTTTCTAACGCGATTGAAATCTAGGTGTAGTAGTTTTTCCGGAGTTATGGAGGTGTTTAATGACTGGGTTGCGAGCAACCTGATTTTTTTTAGGCTCCCGAGAGCGCGGAATCACTGAAACGTCAGCCTGTCAGAATAAACTGTATAACAGCAATCTCACCTTTGGCTTAGAAAGAAGGAACTATGGAATATTTACGAATGTCGTGATTAAGGGACAATCGGACTTGAGATGCAAAGGTGTGTGCACTTGAGGTTCAGCAGAATATAAAAGATGAACAACTAAAAATAGAATCATCTGTGTCCTATTCATGTTGACTGACTTCACTCGTCGTTCCGGTGTGAGTGGAAATCAACTTACATCAGACTTTGCGGACAATTTTTTTACATAATGACTACTATTAATACAAAAGCTTCATTTTCACTAATACATTTATTTTTGTGACTTCTTGAAAGTTAAAGAAGAAACAGGAGCTTGCTGGAAATCACACTGTTTATAAGTGTTCGTTTCCTTCAATGCAAAGAATCAGTACCTCTCAACCACAGCGCGTCAAAAACACGTCTCAGCCATCCCTGCTAAAAGATATGAAACTTCCTTACAGACTATATATGGTCAAACAAATAAAATACTGTCTCAAGATATTTACGCATTTTGGTTATGTGGAAACATTTCAATAATTGAGGTTCTCGTATTCGCAATCCCCTTATTGGCATAGAAGTCGCCGAATAAAACATGCATGAACGGATGTATCAGTACGGTGTACACGGTATGTAGTACACTTACATCCACTTGTGAATATCGCCTAAGCTTCCTTCGTAGACCACAGATCACGTGAAATAGACACTGTGCTAACAAGATAAGAGTATAATTGTTATAGAAATACACCACCGTCAAATAAACTTTGTTGGAAAATATGGAATGAATAAAACTAGTCATTTTATATGTCATACACAGGCTCGCGACACATAGCTAACCATTACAATAGAAATTGAAACGACATTTTTAGAATTAGTTATAATGCTAATAATGTTAATAGCACCAGTTAGATGCTCAAAGCTCAGATGAAATGAGGACACAGCAGAGGATGTTCTGAGAGAAATGATTGACGTCGTCAGACAAGCATAAAATTGACTTCCACTTCGATTTGAAAAAAATGCTAGGAAACTAAATCCGAATAGAAAGTTAGCAGTTAAATCTCGACTAATTCTGTCACGAAAGGCAATGACGTCGATTAATTGTGGTAAATCATGTAGATCGAGCTGGCGAAGCCGTCTCTCCATACGTTCCATTGAGTATAGCTAGGTGAATATGCTGCTTGCGTTTTAGAGCATCGTATTCGGGTGTGAACATCTTAGAAATGCGCTTCTTCGCCTTTTCTCTCAGGGAACTGCATCTAAATCAGGCTAATCAGTGACCTTTATATTCATATAAATTTAGCACTGCTCGCTTGGCACGCGAAGACAATTCAGCTTCGATAATCACATGTGTGTCCTCTCTGAGATGTCCACGTTCCGGTTTGTTACGCAATTTACGGAGAAGCTTGCTGTCTTGAAATTGTAGTTCTATTATATGCTTTCTTATATGACACATATACTTCCAGATGAGTTGTTACACTTACCCATTACTTTACACCTTGAAGAAGAGGATTATATTCATTACTACGCTAAAGATCACTAATCGCTATTCATTAAATTTCATACCTTGACACCCTTGATGTTTATAATGAATTAGAATACATTATTTGATGGCCTCTTGCGGTGGTTTGGTGTTGTAATATACTCAATGATGTAGTGGCGAGCAAGGGCATTTGCGTCAGCTGGGTTTGAATCCATAGTCCACCTTATCAGAAGGACGTGTGCTGAACCATTTGCACTACCAACGCCCGTTTTGACATCACTGTTTCTACGCTACAACGCGTTATCTGTCAACAGCCAACCGTCAACGGTCTTGCGTTGGTATTCTGACTGATTATCAATGCCCAATACCTGTCAGCATAAGTGGACTTAATGTCGATAACGACTATCCACGCTAGGCCGTTGACGGTCGTCTGTTGACAGATACGCGTTGTAGCGTAGAAAGAACGAGTGATCTGCCACTTTGTCTTGAGCTGAATCTGCCTAGTTGTTATTTCATTCGGCCCGATGGTACGCCTCTTATACTACATTTCACCTCACTGAACAAATGTCATCATCTATTGTATTTCCTAGATAGCATTGTCGAAAATTGAAAAAAAAATTGTGAAGGCTAACCTAGGAGCTGAAGGAGTGTAAACTTTAAGGATATAGTGACACCGCTCTCAGTCGTTTTTTCCTTAAAACCGTCAAGTATTCTGTTGATACTTTGAAGCAAACGCTCAAGATGCGTTCGATGATCATAGAACTCGTCAATTTCCACTCTTACATTACTCACAAACTGAACATCATACTTTGAAAACTGGGATCATCTTTCAAAGAATTAAGCCTTCTTTGCAGCAATATGGGCTTTACAATTGAGAGTATTGCTGTTTTGGGCATTTAGATCGTCTTTATATATAAAATCCATAAAGAGTGGACTTGGACGAAAAACCGCTGATACAGGTGGGAGCGTAACGGTTGAAACTGCTCAAAAAATTAAACTCTTCATCAATGACATAAGCAAAATTGTTTTGAATCATTCCATTGTTAGAAACATTGAACATGAGGAAAGTCGAGTCGGAAAACTGTTAATAATGATGATCATTCAATAGCGGGAACAATAATTCATGCACAACTGCATGAAAGCGGCAGCGGAATTCAGGTGATAGTGAAGCATGTCATCATGTTGTAAAATTATTAGGTGATAATAATGTAATATGTATAAGACATTGGGTCTAAGTGCTATACAGGCACCTGTTTCGTTCTAGCTGGACTCACCAGTAGCACCGTCCCTCGGTTCAGCCAATCCATTGCGGTTGCACTCCTCCTAGAAGGAATCGAAGCGTAGTAATAAATCACCGCAAGCCCGATGATGGAATTACCTGACATTGTAGTAACTGGTAGTTGAGCTTGTGGCTTTAAAAGTAAATCATACCTCTTCATAAGACCGTTTTTCTATAGATCTAGTTTGAACAATAACAATCTGATAATTCAACATGTTCTAAGTGATGTGAAAAGCAAGTGAAACGGGAACCTGCATAGTAGCACTCAGACAAGATTCAAAACATGCTATGTTTCTAACAGATTATTATTGTTTGAGTTAGTTCCAAAATAGAGCGGTCGAATGAAGAGGTATGAAGTGACAGTAACGCATTAGGCGCGTAATAGCTTAAGCGAAGCCGAAAGACGATGGATTCAGAAGTTTACACATCAATGATCTGCTAATCCGAGTATACTTGTGATATCATCAATAATGAAACATTTAATAGCATTTGAATTTGTCAAGTTCGAATTTATAGTGGCATTTTAACAATCGATTTATACCCGTGAATCCCCTTCAGTGATATGGGTCATACTGTATGAACACTGTAAAAAGATTTCACCCATGAGAAATATAGGCAATGAAAGATGAATTTGATGGAAATCGATTGTCGGAGATCACGGATTAGATAAAATTGAATCGTGTTAGTAATATCAAATCTCGACAAGCAAAATGATTAGTATTCGCAAGACTCTTTAGGTGCAAAGTTCACAATTTTCACATAAATGCTACTCTATAAGCTAAGTTGGTTTTCTCGGCTGTTACTCATTTACACCTCTACAGAAATTGTTATAGTCCTGTAGTGTAGAATGATGAAATTATTGTGTTCCCGCTAATCCATAATATTGTCTTGCATATGAAACACGCGAAGTAGATGGAATATATTCGAATCAAAAAAAAATCGTGCTCGCTCCATGTCAAGAAAACGATTGTTGAGAGCCGTTTTATGCATCGTTTGGTTGGAATTCAAACGATCTCAAAACCCACGTTCTCAGAATCTAATAGCTTTGGATCACCGACTCAGACCACTGATTTGAATGAAAACAGGCCCACTACGAGTTAGCCGAATGAAAATTAAAACATCAAACACAAGAATAGCTTGTTATTTGTTGAACTCTGGAAATGAGTGGTTGTGCTTGAACTATAGTGTAGTGGGAAGAAATACATGTTTCAGCTCTGGAACGTTGTGATTCATCTCAAGCTGATGTTCGACGACGAAACGAGGATATGCCATATTTTGGTAGCACTGCTGCGTACAGATTTAAGGCTATCCCATGTAAATTTGCAAAAAAGATGTGTTTCTTCACTAACGATCTACTGCATATTAAACATTCTGTAGGCGGCACTGTGTAAAGTTAAAGATAGTGAATGCAAAACAAAAACAACTTTGTGTTTTGTTTACAGCACAATATAGGTGGATCGAAATTATTTGCTAACTGCATCTGTCGACCAGACTGGAATGTGAGCTTCGTGTTTGCATGGATATTCATTTCTGATACGTGCTTGTGTTACCGTATTTGCAGCTATCTTCTAATACTCATTTGCTGCATGAGCTTACGTTAGTGGCTTACGTACGTATCGTAGGTATCGCCCGCCTCACAAGAGCCATGCGATTCACTAGTCAAGACTATTTATGACAGGATGATGAGATGTGTTTGTGATGCACTGAGGTTGAGAGGTACTAAACAACGTGAGTTCCAGCTACTTTCCGCTTTTTTTCTTATTTTAAAAAGTCCCTAGGAATGAAACTTGGAAATAAAAAGGATGTTTCTTAGTTGATAACAGCCATTAAAGGAAAAAAAAACTGTCAGGGAAATTCCGAAGTGAGTTAATTTCCACTCTCACGGGAACGATGTGTAAAGTCAGTCATCATGAATAGGCGTAGGTGTATATCTTTTTTAGTTGTTTGTTCCGCTTCATGGAAAACACCTTTCACATTCTACGGAATCTCAAATGTACTATCTTTGCATACCAAGTACGACTATTCATTAAGAATGACATTCTTCAATATTCCATAGTTGTTTCTATGTAAACCAACCACGAGGCTGTTATGATACAATTTGTTCTGACAGCTGTCATTTCAGTGGTTTCGTTTATGCAGAGCCTTATAAAATTACGTTGCTCACAACCCAGTCAGTCAACACCTTCAAAACTCTTTTGAAAAGGACTACTAGACCTAGATTTCAATCGCCTCAGAAACAAGACGACTCACTACGCATGTTTTCTCGACATCTTCCACTAAGTTGCTTATGTGGAAATTATGCACAGTAAGGAACTCCGCAATTAATCGCACTTCAAATAATCAGCAACTTTTATGTCACTAAATAGAGCTTGAGTGAGTGCAGTATTCTGTCTGTGGAAAGTCATCGATGTTGTATTTTTTTTTCTTATGTGTGATCAAAAACAGTCTCAACATCAGGTTGGCGCTTTGTGGTTTGCGTGTTATTAAGATTTGCCGTTTGATATTGGAATGAATTGTCAACAAACGCGGTATTTTATGCATTATTCCGATGCACATTTCTCGTTCTATATTCTTTCTTTTTGCTAATGACATTGCTGTTTATTATGTACTTATTTTGAACTATAAAAAAGACGTTATTCGGCACAAAAGTAGTGGCGACTTCGGACTTTGAGTTTGGAATGAGTCGTAAAGTAGTAGAGACAAGTCCCAACATCAACGAAATAATGGCCGAAACTGCTAGCAGACGTGCAATTCAGTGATAGTTCAAGAAGTTTAGTAACGGAGAAGGCAGTCTTGAAAAGGAAGAACGTAGTGGCCGACCATGAAAACTGACAACGAGCAACTGACAGCAATAATCAAAACTGGCCCTCTCAAACTACACGAATTTTCCAAGAAACGCTCATTGTCAACTAGCCTACGGTCGTTCGCTACTTGAAGCTCTGTAAAACCAAGTGCACTATTAAATCTACCGAAATTTCTGTTGTTGAAGAACTGCTGAATTTTGTGAGGAAAAGCTTTGCTCATCGAAAGATGCCTAAGCGAAAATAACATGTTTTTTCCCTGTTGCAGTGTAATGTAAAGACCTTCCAAAAATGAAGTACACTTTTCAATTTTACAAGGTCTAGGCTATTTAATAATTGCCAAAATGTCTATAAAGAGTGAAAAATACTTTTTTTTTTGAATATGGGTGCCGATAGGGTAAGTGCCGTATCATACGCAATGGTGAACTCAAGCTCTTCCGACGCTTACTTGAGCTACATACTAGAATACCTCCACATTAGATCTCTATTAGAGATGTTTAGTTGTAGAAGATGTGTTTTCAGCTGCGTTGTTGCAAGACAGGCGATAACAAATGCGCAATCGCGGTTGAAAATTTTCTTTATTTTCTAAATAGACATGGTCTTTCCGCTGAGAAGTGAAGGAATTCAAAAGGAAAAAAAATCTCTGTTTATATTGAGAAGCCTTTGCAAAAGGTTCATTAATGACATTCTATCCTTTAGATAAAGGTGAGATACCTCTGACTTATAATCTTCACCTATAATTATCAACTAAACACACCTATGACGTCCAAGCGGCGATGTAGCATTTTAGGCGTGAAATGTGATCTTTTTTCGCTCTTACAGCGTCCCAGTTAAGCTTTCAATAAAACATCTGCATTATAAACTTATCGAGATTTGTGCTATCTAATGAATAATAAAACTTAAGTGAAGAGCCTTTTCGAAGCCAGCCGAGCATATGAAGAAAACTGTGGGTGAAAATTATTGTATTTTCACTGTTGCAACGTGTAAAGCAAAATCTTTTTTAGAAATTAGACATACTGATGAAACTGCAGAGATTTGAACTTTTGAACGATTACCAAGTGCCTGTGAGAAAGCTTTATGCAGCCAGAAAGGCCTTCAGCCGTCGTTTACCTCAGATGGTACACATCTTTCCTTAGGGGTAGATTTATGGATTAGCAGCTGATTAGTAATCAAGCAACGAGTGACTGAATTTGTTTCCCTAACACTTTTACGACTTCTTGCCCAACACTGAGATCAAAGACTGATTTATCTGATTAGACCACTTTTACTTGGCGCTACTATCAATGTGCCGTTGAATATCTGCACAGAGTAAAACTAGGAAGGCTGTGCCGCAAAAAGAAATCGTTAGAAGGAGGTGATCATTCTCAAGATTATATAGGACACTGGACACCATTTATAGTTTCATACGGGCATATTTCCCCTTCTTTTCAAAGCAATAAATTAAAAACTTACGAAAGCGCTAAGAACTCATCGAGCACAGTAGGTGTTCTAGGAGAAACAGGTAACGAGCCACATTTTCTGACTACACTATTCTCTTTTCTACTCGTTAAATACACAAACATATTGGTAGAATTGATAGTATTAGATACTACGCGCGAATTGTTTGACTGCAATTTGAAACCTACTATAGTGGCTTTTTTATTCAGTAAATACTGATTTGATAACTCATGTGATGTAGTTTCAGTGGAATTCTCATGACTAGTATTATTATGGTTGGTAACAACATCTAGGTTACTTTGATAGTAGAGCACAAGGTTTTTGTGATGTTTTTGTAATAAGAAATCTAGCATCGATGAGTGGGCACCGTCCGAATTGTTCGTCATTTACTAGAGAGCGGGCAGAGAGCGGCACACATTAAATCACTCGTACCTCTTCAAACGGAGTGATTCTATTAGGAAACTAGAAAAGCAGCGAAATTTTCTGAATCGGTGATCCTTTTTTTCCTATTAATGTTTGAATGGCACAAATGCTTTAGAGAATTAAATCTTCTGTACGATACAATCCGACTGCGCTTAAATCGTCTATACGGCTTTTTGACCGTAGTTAGTTTAGTTAGAGGGTTAATCATTAGACTGAATAATGTTAAGAGCACCAGTTAGATGCTCAATGTTCAGCTGAAATGAGGACACAGAAGAGGATCTTCTGAAAAAAATGATTGTCGTGGTCAGACAAGCATAGAATTGACTTCCACTTTTGATTTGAGAAAAATCCTAGGAGTGTAAACACGAATAAAGTTAACAGTTGAATTTCGATTATTATGTCATGACAAGGCAATGACGTCGATTAATCGTGGTAAATCGTGTAGATCGAGCTGACGAAGCCGCCTCCTCTATACGTTCCATTGAGTATAGCTAGGTGAATAAGTTGCTTGCGTTTTAGAGCATCGTATTCGTGTGTAAACATCTTAGAAATGCGCATCTTCGCTTTTTCGATTGGAGAACGACATCTAAAACATTCTAATCAATGATCTTCATGTTCACATAAAGATTAGTACTGCTCGCTTGGCACGCGAGACGACTCAGTTTCGATAACCACGTGGGTGTCTTCTCTGAGATGTTCACGTCCTGGTTGTAACGCAGTTTACGCTGAAGCTTGTGTCCTGAAACCGCTATTTCTATAATTTGTAGCTGCTCTTATAGACAGATATAATTCCAAATGAGATGTTAAACTGACTCATTACTTTACACTTTGAGGAAGAGTTATGATATTCATTATTTACGCTGAAGATCACCAATCACTATCATTATATTTTGTACTCTGAGAATCCTGATAGTTATTAATCAATTAGAATACATTATGTTGACTACCTCTTGCGGTGATTTGGGGTTGTATATACTCAATGATGTAGTGGCGTGCAAGAATATTTGCTGTCAGCCGGATTCGAACCCAGATTTCACCCTATTCGGAGCCGGTGTGCTGAAACCGTTGCACTACCAACGACCGTCTAGACGTCACTCTTCACCCGCTACAACGCAATATCTGCCAACAGTCAACCGTCATCGGTCTGGCAGGGTATTCTGATTGATCGTCGATACCCAATAACCTGTCAGCATAAGTGGTTTTTATTGTCGATAACAACTACCCACGCTGGCCGTTGACGGTTGTCTGTGACAGACAAACGCGTAGTACACGTAGAAAGAGCGAGTGATCTGCCACTTTGTCTCATGTTGAGTGGAGTAGTTGTATTCTCGGCCCTATGGTACGTATCACATAAACTGCATTTCACCTCACTAAACAAACGTCATCATATCATTGTATTCGTAGATAGGAATGTAGAAAAGTAAATATAGAATTGTGGAAGGCTAAACGGGCGGAGCCTGCAAATTAGTTGTAGACTCTAAGAGACATCGGTGACCACCGCCTTCAGTCGCGTTTTCTGAAAACCGTCATGTATACTGTGATGCTGTAAGCAAATGCTCAAATGCGTTCGATCATCACAGAACTCGTCAATTTCCACTTTTACTTTGCTTACAAAATTGAACATATGCTGTGAATCTGGGGATCATCTTGCGGACATCAAAGTATTAGGTCTTCTTTGCTGCAGTATGGCTTTATACTTGAGACTATTGCTATTTTAGGCATTTAGACCGTCCTACATTTATAGATATATATATTTCTATTTATATTGTAAGTATATGCGTAAAAAGTAGACTTGGACGAAACAGCCGCTGAAAACAGGTGTCCAACTGAACGGTTGAAATTGATCAAAAAAATCAAACGGTCATCAATGACGAGAACAAAATCTGTTTTGAATCATTTAGTTGTCGAAAACTGTGAACATGAGGAAGGTCGAGGCCGACCGATTGTCATTATTGATGATCATACAATAGTTGAAGTAACCAATGCACGCACAACTGCAGAAATCGTGCGACGACTTTCTTAAGTGATAGAGAAACATGTTCACCATCAATCCAAACAATCACAAAAACCTGTGTGCTCTTACTTTCAAAGTAAACCCTAGATGTTGTTACCAACCATAAATCATACTAGTCATGAGAATTCCACTGAAACTACATCACATGAGTTATCAAATCAGTATTTACTGAATAAAAAAGCCACTATAGTAGGTTCAAATGCAGTCAAACAATTCGCGCTCGTAGATCTAATACTATCAATTCTTACCAATATGTTTTGTGTATTTAACGAGTAGAAAAGAGAATAGTGTAGTCAGAAAATGTGGCTTCGTTACCTGTTTCTCTAGAACACCTACTGTGCTCGTGAGTTCTTAGCGCTTCGTAAGTTTTTAATTATGCTCTTTGAAAAGAAGGGGAAATATGCCCGTATGAAACTATAAATGGTGTCCAGTGTCCATATATAATCTTGAGAATGATCAACCTCCCTTCTAACGATTTCTTTTTGCGGCACAGCCTTCCTAGTTTTACTCTGTGCAGATATTCAACGGCACATTGATAGTTAGCGCAAAGTAAAAGTGGTCTAATCAGATAAATCAGTCTTTGATCTCAGTGTTGGGCAAGAAGTCGTAAAAAGTGTTAGGGAAAACAAATTCAGTCACCGTTGCTTGATACTAATCAGCTGCTAATCATAAATCTACCCATAAGGAAAGATGTGTACCATCTGAGGTAAACGACGGCTGAAGGCCTTTCTGGCTGCATAAAGCTTTCTCACAGGCACTTGGTAATCGTTCAAAAGTTCAAATCTCTGCAGTTTCATCAGTATGTCTAATTTCTAAAAAAGATTTTGCTTTACGTTGCAACAGTGAAAATACAATAATTTTCACCCACAGTTTTCTTCATATGCTCGGCTGGGCTTCGAAAAGGCTCTTCACTGAAGTTTTATTATTCATTAGATAGCACAAATCTCGATAAGTTTATAATGCAGATGTTTTATTGAAAGCTTAACTGGGACGCTGTAAGAGCGAAAAAAGATCACCATTTCACGCCTAAAATGCTACATCGCCGCTTGGACGTCATAGTGTAGTTTAGTGATAATTATAGGTGAAGATTATAAGTCAGAGGTATCTCACCTTTATCTAAAGGATAGAATGTCATTAATGAACCTTTTGCAAAGGCTTCTCAATATAAACAGAGATTTTTTTTCCTTTTGAATTCCTTCACTTCTCAGCGGAAAAGACCATGTCTATTTAGAAAATAAAGAAAATTTTCAACCGCGATTGCGCATTTGTATCGCCTGTCTTGCAACAACGCAGCTGAAAACACATCTTCTACAACTAAACATCTCTAATAGAGATCTATGTGGAGGTATTTCTAGTATGTAGCTCAAGTAAGCGTCGGAAGAGCTTGAGTTCACCATTGCGTATGATACGGCACTTACCCTATCGGCACCCATATTCAAAAAAAAAAAGTATTTTTCACTCTTTATAGACATTTTGGCAATTATTAAATAGCCTAGACCTTGTAAAATGAAAAGTGTACTTCATTTTTGGAAGGTCTTTACATTACACTGCAACAGGGAAAAAACATGTTATTTTCGCTTAGGCATCTTTCGATGAGCAAAGCTTTTCCTCACAAAATTCAGCAGTTCTTCAACAACAGAAATTTCGGTAGATTTAATAGTGCACTTGGTTTTACAGAGCTTCAAGTAGCGAACGACCGTAGGCTAGTTGACAATGAGCGTTTCTTGGAAAATTCGTGTAGTTTTGAGAGGGCCAGTTTTGATTATTGCTGTCAGTTGCTCGTTGTCAGTTTTCATGGTCGGCCACTACGTTCTTCCTTTCAAGACTGCCTTCTCCGTTACTAAACTTCTTGAACTATCACTGAATTGCACGTCTGCTAGCAGTTTCGGCCATTATTTCGTTGATGTTGGGACTTGTCTCTACTACTTTACGACTCATTCCAAACTCAAAGTCCGAAGTCGCCACTACTTTTGTGCCGAATAACGTCTTTTTATAGTGTCAAAATAAGTACATAATAAACAGCAATGTCATTAGCAAAAGAAAGAATATAGAACGAGAAATGTGCATCGGAATAATGCATAAAATACCGCGTTTGTTGACAATTCATTCCAATATCAAAACGGCAAATCTTAATAACACGCAAACCACAAAGCGCCAACCTGATGTTGAGACTGTTTTTGATCACACATAAGAAAAAAAAATACAACATCGATGACTTTCCACAGACAGAATACTGCACTCACTCAAGCTCTATTTAGTGACATAAAAGTTGCTGATTATTTGAAGTGCGATTAATTGCGGAGTTCCTTTACTGTGCATAATTTCCACATAAGCAACTTAGTGGAAGATGTCGAGAAAACATGCGTTAGTGAGTCGTCTTGTTTCTGAGGCGATTGAAATCTAGGTCTAGTAGTCCTTTTCAAAAGAGTTTTGAAGGTGTTGACTGACTGGGTTGTGAGCAACGTAATTTTATAGGCTCTGCATAAACGAAACCACTGAAATGACAGCTGTCAGAACAAATTGTATCATAACAGCCTCGTGGTTGGTTTACATAGAAACAACTATGGAATATTGAAGAATGTCATTCTTAATGAATAGTCGTACTTGGTATGCAAAGATAGTACATTTGAGATTCCGTAGAATGTGAAAGGTGTTTTCCATGAAGCGGAACAAACAACTAAAAAAGATATACACCTACGCCTATTCATGATGACTGACTTTACACATCGTTCCGTGAGAGTGGAAATTAACTCACTTCGGAATTTCCCTGACAGTTTTTTTTTCCTTTAATGGCTGTTATCAACTAAGAAACATCCTTTTTATTTCCAAGTTTCATTCTAGGGACTTTTTAAATAAGAAAAAAAGCGGAAAGTAGCTGGAACTCACGTTGTTTAGTACCTCTCACCTCAGTGCATCACAAACACATCTCATCATCCTGTCATAAATAGTCTTGACTAGTGATCGCATGGCTCTTGTGAGGCGGGCGATAACCTACGATACGTACGTAAGCCACTAACGTAAGCTCATGCAGCAAATGAGTATTAGAAGATAGCTGCAAATACGGTAACACAAGCACGTATCAGAAATGAATATCCATGCAAACACGAAGCTCACATTCCAGTCTGGTCGACAGATGCAGTTAGTCAAATAATTTTCGATCCACCTATATTGTGCTGTAAACAAAAACACAAAGTTGTTTTTGTTTTGCATTCACTATCTTTAACTTTACACAGTGCCGCTACAGAATGTTTAATATGCAGGTAGATCGTTAGTGAAGAAACACATCTTTTTTGCAAATTTTACATGGGATAGCCTTAAATCTGTACGCAGCAGTGCTACCAAAATATGGCATATCCTCGTTTCGGTCGTCGAACATCAGCTTGAGATGAATCACAACGTTCCAGAGCTGAAACATGTATTTCTTCCCACTACACTATAGTTCAAGCACAACCACTCATTTCCAGAGTTCAACAAATAACAAGCTATTTCTTGTGTTTGATGTTTTAATTTTCATTCGGCTAACTCGTAGTGGGCCTGTTTTCATTCAAATCAGTGGTCTGAGTCGGTGATCCAAAGCTATTAGATTCTGAGAACGTGGGTTTTGAGATCGTTTGAATTCCAACCAAACGATGCATTAAAACGGCTCTCAACAATCGTTTTCTTGACATGGAGCGAGCACGTTTTTTTTTGATTCGAATATATTCCATCTACTTCGGTGTTTCATATGCAAGACAATAATATGGTATTAGCCGGGAACACAATAATTTCAACATTCTACACTACAGGACTATAGACAATTTCTGTAAAGAGGTGTAAATGAGTAACAGCGACGAAAAGCACCAACTTAGTTATAGAGTAGCATTTATGTGAAAATTGTGAACTTTGCACCTAAAGAGTCTTGCGAATACTAATCATTTTGCTTGTCGAGATTTGATATTACTAACACGATTCAATTTTATCTAATCCGTGATCTCCGACATCGTGATTTCCTCAAATTCATCTTTCATGTGCCTATATTTCTCATGGGTGAAATCTTTTTACAGTGTTCATACAGTATAGACCCATATCACTGAGGGGATTCACGGGTATAAATCGATTGTTAAAATGCCACTATAAATTCGAACTTGACAAATTCAAATGCTATTAAATGTTTCATTATTGATGATATCACAAGTTATCTCGTGATTAGCAGATCATTGATGTGTAAACTTCTGATCCATCGTCTTCGGCTTCGCTTAAGCTATTACGCGCCTAATGCGTTACTGTCACTTCATACCTCTTCATTCGACACCGCTCTATTTTGGAAACTAACTCAAACAATAATAATTGTTAGAAACATAGCATGTTTGAATCTTGTCTGAGTGCTACTATGCAGGTTCCCGTTTCACTTGCTTTTCACATCACTTAGAACATGTTGAATTATCAGATTGTTATGTGTTGCAAACTAGATCGATAGAAACACGGTCTTCTGAAAGGGTATGATTTACTTTTAAAGCCACAAGCTCCAAACTTCCAGTTACTACAATGTCAGGTAATTCCATTATCGGGCTTGCGGTTGATTGATTACTACGCTTCGATTCCTGTCTAGGTAGGAGTGCGAAGCCGCAAGGGATGGGCTGAACCGAGG